>JAQFYP010003804.1:0-10455 GCA_034694865.1 Bilobella braunerae
GAGTTACTGCAATGGGCCCGATTGAGGCCTGAGCGGTGTGGGTAGAAATACCCCCTCCATTAACATACATACATATACATACATACATCGCTTTATTTCATATACTTCATAAGCAATAAGCGTAAATTGAATTTTTAATAATTTTCCAACTACATCTCGTATGCCGCTGTCGTGGAAGATATAGAATTTTGTACGCTGGAGGTGGGTCTCATTACGAACTGTTGCGTGAAGTGTTCGACGCAATTCCATTGCATAATTCCGTTCCCCGCAAGAAGGCCCAGGTTGGTTACTGTTGCGCAAAACTGTTGAGCTCTTGCATTTTTTAAGTAAACTACACTCGAGCAGAGCTGCGTACATTGAGAGAATAATAAATTATGCTGGCAAATTATTCCAAATGTAATGTTTTTTTTTACGTTAGAAGGCAAAATTTGCCACTGCTGGGCTGGAATGTCGGTGCAGTCCCATTGATATACTTTATTGCGCGCTTCAGAACCACTAATTGACAAGCACTTGTTCTTCCCATTTTTGGTGTAGATGTTGACATAACCCGCATTCTGAAAACCGCAAACAATTGTAAATGCAACAAATATTGAAAAAAAAACTAAAAGATTTCTATGCGGCATATATACATAGATAAAATTGCGGAAATCTTGGCTTCTATAAGTAAGTCCAGATGATGTTTCAATTCTATAACTCTTAAAGCTTGAAAAAGCTTGCAGTAACAATAGACTAATTTTCGGCATTCCATATTTCCCTCTGACAGATCACACATTTTAAGTTTGGTAATAATTGAAAGTGTAAATAAATTCACAATCACAGGGAAAACATTTGTTCTGCTATTAGAAATTAACATAGCCTTCTATTATTCCAATTAACCCTTTATGAATATTAATTATTATAACTTTTGATTTAATTTGTAATTTTCATTTTAATAAAAGTCTAATCACAAACTCTAACCCATGTATTTGAACGCGTACGTGACGTAAATGCTAACTGAATTACATTGCGATGCAGTGAATTAAAACAAATAGCATAATTTATACACTAACAAAATAAGTTTACGTTTGAACTGGTACCGATAAGTTGCTTTTAATCCTTTTGCAGACTTACCTTTGAAGGAACAGTGTACCATTGAAACTGCCAAAAATCAGGGTTGCATACAGATAGACTGGTCTCTCCTCCGTTGGCAGTAGATTTATCTTTAATCCCAATGCACATCCTTTGGTCTCCAAACGTTCGTATAGTCTACAGCAAATTGCACAAATGTTATCGGTTGTTTTATTGAGAATTTTAAAAACTTCAACACCTAAACCAAAAATTTGCAAGATTTATGAACGCAAGTGCAATAGTTTCATTTAGTAACTACATTGAGCGATACATTGAAATATGTACATATTCAATGTTTTCTTAATATAGAAATACTAATTTTTATAAGCTTAACAAATCCATCTTGAAGCAGGAAACTTCAAATCTGGGTCCTCCTGTCCTTGCGTTGGTTTGTTTCGATATTTTATGTCATTTTTTGAATAGCAATGGGCCGCTCCTCAGCAGCACATTTGCTTCCCAATTTCATTTTAAAAGACACGTCTAAAGTTTGAAACAAAGACAATGTGCCACATTAGCGCTGAATAAAGTGCCTTTTTGTTAAAAAAATGGATAAGCAATTGTTGCTTTTGAAACTTTTGTATCTTTCAAACAACATTTAAAGCCTCATTTGAAAGTTTCGCGTAGTAAAAATTAAGTGTACAAACTTGATACAGTATAACCACGAATCACGCTTGTTCCTAATAATGTTTTTAATTTTTTAGTGTTCAAAACTTTACATTTTCAATTTAGGAAATAAGGGGTTGAATAATTATTATACCGTGTATTTATTGTAATGCAATGAGATTGGCATTCTAATTTTTCTTATTTGATAGGGAAACTAATATACAAAACTATATGGCACTATAATGGTAGCCTTATAATAGAATATACCTAATCGCAATATTCCGATTGTGTAAATTTTAATTGAAATTCTTAGACTCAACGTATATAACCACATTTTGACAAAACGTAGCTCTGGAAATGCACTAATGCATCGATCAGTTTACCTGAACCATTAAAATATAGGACAGTAGTCTTACTAATAAGTTCACGCCATTGTTAACACTTTAAATTTTCGGTTAATTGCACACCATGATTTTTATTTTTTTTAAATAGTGTTACTTTAACTGGCGAATTATTTGAAAATTATTTATTAAATTAAATTAAATTTATTTGAAAAAGACTTACAAATGTATCCTGTGCTCCCCCGAACCGGAAAGCCCCAAGAAGCAAGAGTACAACCGTGAGACTTTCCATGTTCAAATGAATTAAACTCTGAAATATTTCTAATATAAATTTACACAATTAAACGGGCACAAATACAGCAAAGCTGTGAAGCATATTATATACCTTTGCTTATATTTAATTTAAAATCTGAAAACTTTCCATTGCGGCGACACAATTAGAAAGCTTAATTGAATTCGAACGACAAATATGTTTGTGGCGTGGACAAATTTATCATGCTAATCACTTCCAGACATCATATCCAAAACCAAAATACGTTAAATTAAGTCCCGTTTTTTGTGGTCGGTATATCACGTTGCTCTATCAATTTGGCGACTATCAAGTTGAAAGTACGTCCGAAACGTTAAAGATAAAAGTCATTAAAAATGAACGCATTCAAAATCCTCATTAGTAGTTTAATTTTGTTTAATAGCATAAATAGTTAAAGAAATGTCAAGGGCATGAACTTGAGAAACTAAGCACTTACAAAGCACAGTTTTGTTGAATTTACACATTATTTGTAATACTTGGAACACACAGCACGAAGTTTCGAGGGAACCCGACAACCTTGTTTCACAAATCGAATTTATGTTATTACACGAAAATTATCTATTTCAGGAATGATGTTTCATATATTTGGTTCTGAAAAAAAATCACTTTATTAAAATATCGTTAAACAATTTAAAGTAACGCCAAATTTTTGCAATTTATTTAGTTTACTACTTTAAAGAATGGCTGTGGTGGCAAAATTCTCCCCATATACGCTCCGTAACAAAACAAGTTTCCTCTCAAAATTGAGACACAAGCTTGGTACTTCACACCTGGAATCTGCTGAATAATGTCACCCGTCTGGCGTTTTGATTAAAAGGAAGAAAGAAGGACAACGCCCTCAATTTAGCCTCATAAGGCCCTTTGGCCTTAAAAATGATGGGTTTATTGACCCAATCGACCCTCAACATACCTAAACCCTTTAAGGGATAACTAACTATGCCCCATGGGGCTAAACCCTTAATTAATCCTAGCGAAGAAAGGGGAGAAGGGGACACCCATTCCAAGCACTTGACCTAGTCCAGGTCACCTGTAATTTTGACGGTGTTGATGACGATGGGTTCTATTGTGGAGGATATGCTGCCAGTTCAAGGTCCAGTCCGCTTCTGCCTTTTGAAGAAGCGTGGATCTACTCAACGCGACGCAGGGAAGGGAAGGGTTGTGGCGCAAGCCACTTAAATTTAAGGACACTTCACTTATGAGCGAATGTCCTATTTTAAACATTAATTATTCTTGAGGTTAATTACCTTACAACGGTTACCTCACTACCGTTGAGTTACCTCACTACCGACACTGTCTAAACCTATAATCTGGTCCAATGCACTAACACCAAGCGATATTCCGCCAATGCCCTTCTATTGTTTCCCCACCTGCCCGTATTCAGAACAAAGTATCCCATTGACTAATAAGTGTAACACTTTTCTGTAATTTTCCGCGTTAGCAAACAGTTATTGAAACACTCCAAGAGTCAGGATTTATTTATTCTATTGCTAAATTTTGTAGCCGAACGCGTATCTTGCTTTGGCCAGTTTTACCTTAAGGTCATGCCAAACTTAAAGCGTTGAAATTTTTTTTATATAGCAAAACTGTCTTTAGATCTCAGGTTGCCGGTGGAGAAACATTGAGTGCTTAACCGGATATAAATATTCCAATTAGAAGAGATAGTTATAAATTATTTATAATAATGCCTTATTGGTTACGATTTAATTTGTCGACACATGTAAGATAGAAAACTCTTTCGTAACACTTTAAAACTCATCGTAAATATATGCATTTAATGGTTAGACTTGCCGCACACATACCAGACGCCACAAATCACAAAATCGACCACGATACATACAGTCCTAAGTAATACAAGACCACTAATATTAAGATCCCTTTTTGTTAAAGTGTTAAATTTTAGTTTGTTAATTAAGAAGTAAAACCTTTTTAATATAAAGTAAAAATTTCAACGCTTACTTACTGATCAGTCATGGTAACGAGCAAGAGAATTTAATATTTAAAAACGTATAGTGAAAATTACAAGTTACTCTTAAGAATTCTAAGCACCTCTTTTGTTGTCCCTTTACACAAGCTCCTATGTACCGATTAAAACCATACATCAAAATGTAGGTATTTTAAACCAGGAGAAAACAATTTGATGTACCATTTCTACATCCTACATTTAAAAAAAGTAGGTTAAATTTTTTGAAACCTGCGAAATTTCATCAACACTTTCATAGAAACTTTCAGAATCAAATTATAAAAAAAAAACTGCTCAATAAGATGAATTTTTGAATTTTTCAGTTTCAAGTTTTTTTTTTTAAACTGTCGTCATTACTTTATTAGGCTGTATTCTGTCCTATATAAGGGCTTGTTTAAGGGAACTAATATTTATCAGAACCCCGGTACACTAAGCATTCTATTTGCGTTTTGAGTAAAATAGAATTTCCAAAGATGAAGGCAACTCCAGGCATTATTAACATTGTTCTATTTGCGACGTTTTGGAGACATGGAACAGCTTTTCTGGTACGAAAAAAAAAACTTTACAAAATTTTATCAGTTTAAAATTTAAATTTTAAATTTTTAAGCAGTATAAAATTACAGGTTTAAGTGATTTTAGACTATAAAAGTTTTTTTTTTGTACAATGTGCGTAATAATTATAGTATATACAATACCAGTAATTATGAAAATAAAAACCGTACTACTGAAAGTTGTTCAAGCCCTCCGTTACCGTACACTTTTTTGGTTTCATCGCCATTAGTTAAAATTATAAGTTTTAAAAGCACCGTGGCTATGTAAAATCTACCTGTCATTTTTTTCAAATAATAGGGAAAGAGTAATATAAAATTATAACTTTTTCTAGCTAAACCAAATTTATAATTGAAAAATTATTTCTAAATTTCTAGAAATGGGAGGAAATTAGTCCCCAAGATGAATTGGCTATCGTCAAATGCTTCAAGGAGTCAGGCAGAATGGAATATTTCTTTCCAAAACCCAGTTCTGTAAACGGATCTGTGGACCCCGAACCTAACTTAGACTATTTTGCAGGTGACAGTTGATAGCGATGGTAGAAAGAAACTTGTCATTTGCTCATACAAGAATCAGGCAGCACTTCCATTTTTTTACCGCTGTGATTCTGGTTGGTAACATCTGGCGGATAACTCGACAAGGTAGCATTTGGACAATCGATGCAGTCAATACTCCTCGACCAAAAACACAAAATGAAGCACAAGACGACGCCGAATTCTACAAACAATGGGCTCCATATCCCTGTGGCGAAAAAGGGGAATCAGTTGACAGTGATTTCAAAAAAGATCTACAATGGTTATGGGTAATTGGAGACAAAATTGTTGGTATATACGGAAGAAACTTCTTTTCCTGTACAAACATCCTATCAGTGTATTCTAGGCTCAAATTTGACACTCGCAAACCCAAGGATTGTGACACTGTCAACTAGTATGACACTTCCAGAAATTGAAGCTTGGGTCGCTCAAAAACTATCTCATGCCCATCCATTCCTTGACAGAGCCTGGCGCGGAAGGGGTATAATAGAAGATTTTGAGGTAGAAATACTCGCAAATGTTGAACTTCTGCGCTTGGAAACTTGCAAAGAAGCCGGTGTTAGTACCCTAGCTTTCTTTGCAGTAAAAACAGCAGCACAGAACTCCAACAAAATGTTTGCGCTATTCTGTGGCAATACTAGACATGGAAACTCTGACATAAACGTTTTAGTCGCCGGCACAAACGCCTTGGGCAGCATGAAAATGACCTACTATGTTAAATTGGGTACTACGTTTGATTTTGATTATTGTGACCTTCTCATTGAGAACAGCTATGTTTTGGCATTTGAAAGCGAATTACTGCCACATGATCGCAACTGGGTTAGTTTGTGGAAGTACAGGACAAGCAAGGCAATTGCAGACGAAATACCAATACAATTTGAATACTTTCAAGGGGATATTGAGACGAAGGCACAATTCACTTTAAATGCTAGATTATATTTTGTGGATAAGAACGGAACAGCGAAAAGAAAGTGTCATGTCAACGGTCATTTACGGATTCAAAGGCAAACTTTTCTACGTTTTATTTAAGTGGATGTCCACCCATTGGGAATGTGTTGCTGTTGGAGGATTACACTTTCCTGAACTTGTTGAGGCAGAGGCCAATACGCATTTGGAAAAATTGGAAAACAATGTTAGTAACATTTTTTTTGTTTTTATTTTGCGTTTTATACACGACCTTTTAATTAAACAATACCATTACCGAGATGACATTAAGTGTGCTAGATTCTGATTTGGAAGAGGCCGCTTGCAACTAGTAGGTATTTCAATGCTACCAGCGGTCATATAAATTATTTTATATTTATTAGGTTCACGAAGTATATCCAAGCTGGATTGAGGATGCACTGGATAAAACGTTCGATCAAATTAAAACTGACTTGACAAGTGCTAGGAGCTGTTGGAAAGAATTCAATACAATGTGGAAGCCGAGAGATCAGTGGGTCTTTGACAGTGGCTACGATCGTACTTCTGCCGTGGCTATGTACTCCCGCAACGACAAATCAGCCTTAAAGTAAAGAGTAAGGGTAAAGAGTAAAGGTAAAGAGTTTTACCCACTGATCTGCAAATTTCCAGTATCAAGTTCTTCGGATTTCCAATATTTTAGCGTCCTCCTTGGCAAGAGCGGTGACGAAATCACAATATATGTTCCTTCCGACTCTGATCTTGTCTCGTCAATTGACCCAAAGAAAGCACTAAACTATTTAAAATTTCTTAAGAGTAATGGTGACAAGGCCCTTGCTCAAGCAAGATTTCAAATTACAACATCATAATTGCAAATTAGCAAAAATGCAAAAGTTGACCAATTTGGTCACATTTAGCTTAACTGGAATTGTAATGCTTAATTTTGATCCAACCATTATACTTATAATTTCAGCTAAGACGATTCAATAAATAAACTCATCCAACATGATAAATACTTCTCATTTGCTAAATGTAAAAGTTCCCATCTTCATCAAAATTTTAATATTATAAAAACGTTAGAAAAGTTTTCCAATTGTATTCTATAGCATAAGGCAAAAGGAAATTTGAAAGTTGTGCAAAACACTTGACTAGAATCTTGTTATTTCAGATTTATTTTAAGAGACCTTTCTACTGTGTTTGTCGTGTTATTGAACTAATTTTGTTTTTGCCTATCTCGAATCGTGCAGTGGTGTTGATTAATTCTATTTCTGAAGATCTACCTACCTGCTTTGTAATTTTAGTTTAGTTTTACTGGAGGTTAAGAAAAAACATGACGCAGGGCACAAAAATGTGAAAACACTTTTGGAAAATTGGAAAAAAATTTTCCAAAAAAAAATAACTTGAATAATAAAAATGAATATATTATAAAATGTATAAATATAATAAGTTTGCTGTAAATACTAAATAAAATATCATGCAACCTAATTGGAGGAACTGTAATCAACCGCGTTTTAAAATTCGAAAATTGATTTGACATTGATTATTTGGAATACAGAAACACAATATATTTTATAAGATTTTATTGCAATATTCAGTAGGAATCTTCGGTTTCGGTTTCGATTTAAATAAATCCAATATAACTTGACTCGAATCTTAAATTTTTAAATTCAGCATAGTTAGGGGCAAAGGGTGACATAGGAGGCCGAGCCGTGCCCACAGTGATCGGATCAGGTATACAAATAAGCTTTTATTTGTAAGATAAAGGAGAAGGAAACTCTTTATGGAAAGTCAATGACATTTGATTAGAATAATAAAAAGAGACAATAATAGAATAATACAGACACAAAGATGGTCAGACAAATCGCCTGACCATGGACTAATCAGATAAGGCAACCTGAATTCTCGCACTGAGAATTAAAAAAAAATTATGTTTAGAAAATAGAAAAAAGGGAAATCGCTGCAATCGCTGGAATCGGATATTGCGGGGTTTTGAACCCTTTTTATTTCACTATTAAATGGGAAATTGACCAGATTTCAGCTGAAATAAAAACAAGATTTAGAAAGGGCGAGTTAGACGCCAGATTTGAGGTGTTGACACGAAGGATGTTAATGCCTAACTGATTGAAAACGACACAAAATCAAAGATAAAGGAATTGAATTTTTGGAAAACGTTTACTGCCGAAAATTTAGCAATTTTTAAATAGTGTTGCGAAAAACTAGATGCCGTTTTTACTACAATTAATTAGAGTCAACATTTTTCAATGCTACAAACAATGTTTTTGAGTTGGATAACGTCGTGACCGTGACAAAATATATAAGTATTCATATGAACTTTTTTATGGTTCCGATGATGTTTTGAACTCCTAGACAAAGTATACAGTAATAGTCGTACAACTAAACATTCGTTTGAAATTTGCAATCTCGGCCAAAAGCTAACACTGTCCCTTCATTATTTTACCTAAAACAAATACACATCGACAAAGCCAAGATTTATTGTCAATTTCTCCCTTTACTTAAAAATAAGTTTTGCTTCGAAATAGAAAACGAGCTTCTGTAACCCTCAGGCGTGTTAGAAGTCGCAACGTTAAAGTTGTATTGTTAATTAAATTTAAAATATGTAAAATACAGAAGTTGAATCAAATAGAGTTTGACTAGTTTTGCACTGCGCAGGGAGAGGTAGTGAGGATGCTCCCATGATTCCCCATAATGAACGCCAAAACCGAAAACAAAATAATTATGAAAAATGCCTTATTAAAATTAAAAAAAAATTAGAAATTAGAAATGTTCTATTTGTATCACTAATTTTTATTAATACAATATTTTTTATCTTTTAAGGAAAAAAAACGGATATTCATAATTCGAAATGTAAATGAATAACCAATATATAAGTCTAATTTGTTTTATTTATTGAAAACTATAGATGATTGACTAATTAACCATATTGAAGCTTATAGACATATGCAAATACAAAATTGTAACACCAATTTGCATGAATATACTAATAGAGATTCTTGATATCAAAACGAACTGAATTTAATTAACTTTATCATTCATTAGCAGCCTTTTATAATCATAAACTAATAATCTTCGATGTTTTGTTTTAAAGTAAACCGTAAACGCACGTAACCAAGCAGCGTTTAGTAATAATATTAACTCTTACAATATGCCTCAATATCAAACGGGACATCGGCGTCATTAAAAAAGTAGTAAAGAATAGAAAACCTCGAATTTTTTTTGAAAGTCATTTGGGGGGTCCTGGGAATCAAGAGACAGGGCCAGGAATCACATAGGTCAATGAGTGCATGATGAATTTCAATTTAATGCAAAACTAGAAAAATACAAAACAAAATCCGATTTTGCAGTTTTGGGGTCATTGGAATGAAGGAGGGGTGAGTGACCCAAAGGTCATTTGAAATAAAAAAAAACATTTTTCGGTTTTAGTGGTCGCTTTGGAGGTAAAAGAATTGAGGAGGTAAGGGGTCAAACGGGTAATCGGAACATCATTTTCATTACGTTTCCTTTCTAAAGCAAAATTAGCATGGACCAGGAAGCGTCAGTCCCACAACCCATCTGCGCACTTGACCTCACTCTTGACCCTTAAAACATTTTTCAGCAAACTGTTTTCTAAAAAGTTGATGCGTTTGAGAGTTATGGCGCAACCGGACGGAAATACTGAGCCTTACCATAAAGCAGCTGGACGCTACTTAATAATTGTAGTAGTATACAATTTAAAGCTTTTTTGTATGTTAGTAAACTAGTGCTAGAGTTGTATTTAAGAATATGCTGCAAGAAATAGGCTTGATTTTTTCTGCGCAAGTTCCTCCAATTGTTTCGTAGAGAAAGCAGAGTCCAGAGTTTTCATCACCGAAACCAAGTCTCCCTTCAGTTTCAAGTTTTCCTTCGATAGGGTAACATAACAGAATTTGTTCTAAGTTGCAGTCTTTAAAGCAATAGAGTTCAAAAGTGCGTTAAGTATTAATTAACGCAGAATAAAAATACAATTTGTATTATAAGCATGAACTATCCTGCAATTTATTAGTACATTGCCCTGTAGTTGCTAAAAATCAGTTTAAGACTAGTGTTTACAATGGAAGAAGAATTAAAGTGCCAACTGTGTAAGCAGTTCTTCACTAATCCTGTTCTTCTTCCCTG
>JAQFYP010003805.1:0-10455 GCA_034694865.1 Bilobella braunerae
CCACCAATGCAAGTGCAATTACTTCTTAGTACAAGCCTGTTATGTTGTTTATTTTACTGATTTGACACTTCATTTTGGTAATTTTGGGTAACAAACACGACTAGAACTCAAGTGATCTTTTGAGTAACATCGTAATGACGCTTAAGTATTTTACCTTTTATAAAAAAGCGCTTACAGTAATCAAGTTTTGCTAGCATTTCAAGCTAGACCATTGTTCAAACGGGTTCATTAAGAATATCAAAGTAACAGACACTCATGTGGCACAATAGCGGCGATGTTTGACCACAATTACTGGATACGAAAATTTTTAAGGAGGACATTTTTGAATGATTTCTATACCCTTGTTGTGTACTTGCTAATACAACGACAAAAAGACAACATACAATCAACATCAATATGTCGCCTTGATCATATTTTTTTTATGTTTACTTGATTTAAAAAAAAACTAGGATATCGATATCGTGCTTAGAAGGATTTTTTTCCGAGGCACCAACTTGGGTCGCTTCATGCAACTCATACACCATTTGAGAGCTATTATAATTCTTACTAATGAAAAGTTTACCTCTTAACCCTATCATATTGATGATGAGTTTAGAAATGGCTTATATACGATACTGGTTACATTTAGTGTCCAACAAAATGGACAAGACGGACTGTTAGAATTATGTACCCCTATGTTAGAATTTAAAAAGTTGTGCTCAAAAGGCTCTACAATATGTTTTCTGCAAGCAATATGCTTTTCTCAGTAGCCTACTGCATTAACTAATAAAATTTTATTTTCCATTTGCTTAGCTGTTGTCAATATTATCAGTAAGCCTTATTTCTAGCTTTGTTTTCATATTTTCAATAAAGTATATGCTAAAACTAATGGGGAATTATTCAAAGCTGAGACGATTATTTAAAAAAAAAACATATTTTCTAGTTTTCCTAACAAGCTAGCTTCTCGTGTTGGTATATGGAGGTTCTGGAATT
Source organism: Bilobella braunerae (assembly GCA_034694865.1). NCBI lineage: Eukaryota > Metazoa > Arthropoda > Collembola > Poduromorpha > Neanuridae > Bilobella > Bilobella braunerae. The sequence goes on from JAQFYP010003805.1 coordinate 973, forward strand.
TTTTAAAACGATATCAACAACTATAAAGAAACTGATGGTCATGAGCTGGTTCCTACATTGGTTCCAGCAGCGGAACGGATTAGGTTAGGTTAGGTATATTTAAATTTATATTATTTAAGAACTAACCACCAATGCAAGTGCAATTACTTCTTAGTACAAGCCTGTTATGTTGTTTATTTTACTGATTTGACACTTCATTTTGTTAATTTTGGGTAACATACACAACTAGAACTCAAGTGATCTTTTGAGTAACATCGTAATGACGCGTAAGTAATTTACCTTTAATAAAAAAGCGCTTACAGCAATTAAGTTTTGCTGGCATTTCAAGCTAGACCATTGTTCAAACGGGTTCATTAAGAATATCAAAGTAACAGACACTCATGTGGCACAGGCGCAGCGATGTTTGACCACAATTATTTGATACGAAAATATTTAAGGAGGACGTTTTTGAATGATTTCTATACCCTTGTTGTGTACTTGCTGATACAACAACAATAAGACAACATACAATCAACATCAATTTGTTGCCTTGGTCATAGTTTGTACATGTTCAAATAAAACAAAAAATGTACCAAAGTTAAGTACCTAGGTTAACCTGAAAGGCCAGTTACTAGTATTTTTAACCTTAAAATTTAACCGCTAAGAATAATTAATTAATTCTATTTTTTGTATTCTATAAACTTAAAGAAAAACAATTTTTCAGATGATGCAGCACACAACTTTTACAATATAAAGCAGATATTTTTTGTTCTACTCTCATTACCGTTATTTTTTGAGAATTTCAAATTTCAAGGCTTATACAATATAACAATTTTTATTTATTTGTAACTACCGTCTTTTAGTAACTCCTATTGCTTAAATTCTCTTTAGTGTTAAAACAAAATGTTCAGTAAAATCAAGGTAGTTCTGATATTGTTCATTATACAGAGAATATCGGCCAAGACCATTTCTGTTAATTTATCCGAAGGCGATGTAAACCAATTTGACAACTTAGTGATAATTGGTAGAGGCGCTACTGCAGTAGTCTTCCAAGGTGATCGATAAGTTTTAATATTATTATGCTTATAGTGCTTGGTTTGCTTATTTAGAATTTTTATTTTTAAGCGGTCAGCAATTTCATTGTTCTGATAAAAAACAAAATGTTTGCAAAAAATAGTTGATCGTAATATTATTTAGTTATTATTATTTTAAAGTATATTGAAGAAGAATAACTTAAATATGTACTTCCTAGGTGAGTGGGTCGAAGAAGCGCATAAAATTGTGGCTCTCAAAATGGTAAGTTTTATTTAAACGGAAAATAACCACAGTAGACAAGGACATTTTTTAGATGGCTTATACAGTTGTATAGCTACTAAATTATTTTATTAAACTAGTAATTTGTTTTACTTAAACCGTTTAAGACATTAACGCCTGAGTCCTGGATTCTAATACTTAACTTTAAGATAACTCCCTGGCTGATGCTCAAGTTAATTTGATAATTAAAACAAAATTAATTTGTAATCATTCTGAAAAAATTCTAGTCGATATCCAGACAAGGAGACATTGAAATGGAGAACGAAGTGAAACTTTACAAGCACATTGGAGTACTAAAAGGCGATCCTAATTCAGAGAAATTTAAAAAAGCAGTGGAAGGTTGGTAATTTAAAATGAGAATAGTTTTATAGAATGCAAAATTTCACACTTTTACCCAACTTAACTCGCTTAACGCATACTATTGAGAAGTAGTCGCATTATTTAAAAGGGAAACTAATTTCATGCTCTAATGTTTCAGCGGGAATTCTCGAAGTTTATGATTTCGGCTCTGTTACAACAAGCGATTTCAAGGAAGAACTTGTAGGTTTTAATGTGTTAATTATGGAGTTAACGGGAATGAATTTGTATGAGGCTACAACGGAGATGGTGGACAACTTGGAAACTCGGGTCAAACTGAGCCCCACAGAGTGGTTGCAAATTGGTCTTGAAATGGTAAATTCAGTGTTTCAATTTTTGACAGCAATATTGAGTATAACTTTTACATTTAAAAACGGATTGTGCGTAAATGAGGCGGGGCAGAAAAAAAATGATTATAAAGTTATGATTTTTTGCATTTCTAATTATCAATCTAGATTTGGGTATCCTATTTCCTATTTGTTTGTTGTATGATTACAAAAATATTTTCTAAATTAAACATTCGAGCAAAGTAGGACTACGCATTACACTCCATTACTATTAAAATGTTACTCTAATACAAAGTAGCTACAATTACTCCTTTCGTCCTAAGACAGGCGTTTGAGGTAGCATATAATTAATTTTGGAAAACCTAAATCCAAGCCCAACTTCAAAATATACTGCAGCTGGCAACATTGAAACTTTGTGTTTTTGTAAGGAGTATTTCTCGAGTTGCGATGAATCCACTTTCACGATTTATTATAATTTATAATTTTACTTAAGGAAACCAACGCCATATAATTTTCTCCAAGAATTTAATGGTAAAGTGTTTTGGTACGGTGAAGGCAACTGCGACTTATAAAAGTTCGAAAACGATTTGTTATTAGTTATTGTAACTGCAATTTAATAATAATTAACTTTAAAACGAATATATAAATTTAAGCTTCATTTTAAAACGTTTAATGTTGTTAATTTTTAATTAACTACAATTAACCCAATTAGTAATTTTTTAATTCATTTAATTGTCATAGGCAGCTTCAACGTACGTAAGAACCCCCAATTGCCTGTAAAACTCCATTTTCAACTAATTCTTTTCAATTATTAATTACAGTAAACTACTAGCAAATACACGGAAAAACATATTTTCCGAATAATCAGTAAATGAAGGCACTCCTGAGCACAAGTAGCGTTTTCAATTTTAATTAACTTTTAGTTAAAAAATTAGTTGTCCAATCAAAACGTAGTTTGAACCATCGAAAATCAATTATGGATCAATTATTTGAACATGATCTATTACTTTCACCGTTATCTAAGCCATTTGGCAGCAATTTATGTCTATGGCTCAATGCGTTTTTACTAAATTTGGAGACTTAGTTACCAAAACCGAGTGGTTTGTTATCTTACTTACGCACACACGCACGCCGCACAGCTTTAAATACGATGATTACTATGGTGAATGAGTTGCTTTTAATTTATTTGGAAGTCGTAGTTGACTTGAGCGTTACTTTTAAGCCCAATATTATATTTTTAAGTCAAAATTTTTGTAAAGTTACTTTTCTAATTTTTAATCACATTTAACTAAATCTTTCAAAAATTAAAACTTGGTTGGTGTTCAGCTGTTTAAGTTTATTGCTTAAAAAGGTAAAAAGTTGGTGATGTTGGCCTAGTCGTTTAGAGCTTCTGTTCCTCTCCACTAGCCAGCGTGAGAATGGAGGTTCAAATAGTTCAATCTAACCCAATCTGCCACAAAAAAAAGTCTTTGCTATTGGTTTTCCACTTAAAGAAATTACCTTGCCTTTGACCTTGTGTATGCCTCGTATCTCTATAAGTTAAGCATACACAGACAGAGGATATGGAAATTACCAGATAGATTTTCCAATAGTCTTTGTCAGAATTGAGAAGACAACTCTCATTTGCATAGAGTAACCTGCGGTTATAAGGTGAAGGCTACGGCCGTACCTGATTTCAGGTTTGTGTACTCCCTTTGGGGACTAGGCCCGTAAAACAGCGGAATGTTACGGATAGTCTGTTATACCTGCTTGATTACAACATTTATACTAATGAGCTACATCCCTACAATTTCCCTACCATCTTCTTTATATGTTGATCATGCCGCGGGATTGTCAAATAACCCTCCTTTTCCTTAAAAAAAAAAGTAAAAAATGAAGGTGATTGGGTTCGAACCCGCGATCTTCGACTTTAGAGCAGCACTTATATGTCAATAGACCGTCTCCAACAAGGCATAGAGCGTCTTTTTGTAAATAATAAAAAAAAATTGGTTAAATATAAGCCTGGCCACGACTCATCCCACCAAACTGCCTTTTATGAACATTAATAACAATTTACTGTTAAATAACGGAAACTTACACATCTCCATTTCATTAATTCTGGATGATTGACACAATGACTTTTAAACACAGCTTCGGACAAGCTTATTCATCCTCATGTTTTTCTAAATCTCAAGTTTTAATACGTGTAAACTAAGTGTGCATCATTATTTCTAGTTTCGTGCAACAAGATTCCTCCATTCTATTGGAATTATTTATGGAGATATTAAGTCGGACAACTTTGCTCCACGGAGTGGCAAATCATTAGGCATATTTGATTTTGGAGCCGCAAGAATGACTAACGACATTTACACAGGGATTGCAGGAAGCCTTTATTTTTATGGTCTTCTTCAAATGAATCTATTTCTTCAATATAAAAATTGGCTCCCTGGTAACATTGCACCATTGCAGCATGTCCCTGGTTTGAAGGAAGATCTCGAATGTACTTTGATGGCATTTTATGACATCCAAATCATAGTAGAATGGTATAAATACCTAGAAGATTATAACTTGTACATTCAAGCTGATAATTATGGTAGCAACCCATTGGCTTTAAAAGACGAACGTAAATTGAAAGCGTATAGAATGACCCAAACTGAACGAGACAACTTGATGAAGACTGCTTTAATAGACATGTTAAAATCAAAGAAACAGTTTCCGGATCAAATACAATCCATACTTGGACCGGGTGAGTATTACTACTTTAGATTCAGCGAAATTTATTGAATAAAAAGTGAGAAAAAGAGAATTTTCATTAGAAATTTTTTTTACAATAGTTTACAGTAGGAAGCGCAGGCTCGGGTAGTTGTCACTAGACTCGGATCTCGACTCTAGACGAGTCCGTGGTCACAAGGTTCGAGTTCGGTCCTAAACCTAAACCTAAACCTAATTTTAGAACTACATCAATTTTGGTCCAAATCATTTTGCAGAAACAAAACCCTAATCCTACTTACTAAGTTTTTGAACAAAGTGTCACACTAGTTTTCTAGAATTTCTAAGTAAAAACTACGGATTAAAGGTACATAACGGTAACTCAACCTTAAGATATCTGGGCCGGGTATGAAATCCCCCTCCCATAATAAGTTATACCTAAAGCATGGGTCATTTGAGACGAAGAATTTTTTGTATAAATCTCAAAAAACTCAAATAGTGGTAATTTGAGATGGGAAGTTCCAGCGTTTAAAACCCTGTAAACCCCAAAAAGTGAGGCGATTTGAGACATTTTCCCGACATTAGGTTATTAATCTACGTAAAAATTATAAATATAATTATGAGACTAATTAATGTAAATGAAAGAGTAAAGTTAATATTACTTTTGATGTAAAATTATAAAATGTTTTAAGTTGTTTACTTATAAAGTGACTTGTAAAGCTAAAAACCCTAGAAAATTATATGGGCCCCTAACCATAGGGGTACTCCCGTCTTAAAATGGGCGTGCTCACTTTAGTATAATACCTAGACTTAAAGCGTCTAAATTCAATATTAACCTATTGGGCAATGAGAGCTGGAGGTATAGGTAACTTTTATTTCATTGCTTGGAGACTTTCTCTCAGTTAGTCAAAAAGTCTTTTAAACATTTGTTTCTCCATTCATTTCAAATAAAAAAAAAACATAAAAAACAAATGGAAGAGCAAATGAGTGCTGCGCAGCCGTATATATGTATATATGCTCCATTTCTTTGAAAAATTTAGTACACTGAAGACCCACCCAAATCAGAACGTCCAAGTAAAGGAGTAAACCAGAAATTAAATTAATGTCCTCCTGTCCTAAGACGGACTAGTGAAAGCATAAATTCTGTATCCACTAATCTAACGACACTTATTTAATTATATGCGTTTGTCAGTTCTGCAGCAAACATCAGGTTTGGAAAAAGTTGAAGATGCGATAGGCCTGTTTAAAGAAATTGTGTTATACGCAAGAAGTCATCTGATGCTGGCGCAGTCTGAAACAAAAGAACAAATCGTAGCCCAGGAGGACGAGTTTTTAACAAGATGGACACAACTTTTGGAGAGTTGGAAAAAAACCAATCCTGTTGAAAAGAGTATGTTGAAATCTAAAACGGATGTTGAATAGCTGACGCCTTCCTCACAAAAAGAGACGGGAACGGCATAACTATTCTCTTCCTTTTGCTTTACAATAGATTGAATGGCAGCCTTTTACTGTGTAGTACATTGTATCCATTTTTGACATAATTCATGTAACTTCTAAGCCAACAATAAAAATCTACATTTTAAAGCTTCGATTTTGGAATCACTTATGGCGTTGGTGTAGCTTAGGTATTTGATACTTTTTACTTCGTTGTCGGTTATAGACCGCAAACCCTGTAGCCTCCCATTACTTTAACATAAAAGAGCTAATTAAAACAAATCTACCTCGCATCCGCAAGCGCCAACAAGAAACGAATTAACGCCAGGGATTTACGATACAAAAGAAGCTTTTTTTTACGCTAATGCAATTATACCCAATGTCCATAAGGTGAAAGGTTACGAAATGTGATACAAAATAATTGCGAGACGAAATTTCCAGAGCGGAACCTCAATTAAAGAAACTAAACGAGCAATTGATACAAATAAATGGCCACAAAGAAACAAATGACGCTAATGTACAAACAAGCAGAAGCGAATTTGAATCAGAAGCAAGTCATTTTTATGTTACTTCATACTGAAAAAAAAGCTTCCAAATCGGCCTCCTTTGTGGTACTAATGTTTGTCGCCAGCTGCGACAGTGCGTGTGCGTAGACAGTGTGAATTTTACATTCCTATGATAATCATGTTTCCTCATTGACAATGTAAATCACATGAGTGTCCTTTTACGACAAAAGTTCCAGTTGATTGGAGAAATTACGAAAGTACATTTTCCTTCTACAGTGAAATTAGTGATCCGAGCTATAATAACAAAGAAAACAAAATAGACGAAGATGAATTGGAAGCATTTAACCTAAGCAAAGAAACGTCATTATAAAAGGTGCGTTAGTGAAGGTGTTGAAGTTAATGCTAGAATTTCCAGACCAAATACAAAATAACTTTGCACTAGGTAATGTTACAATTGTAGTTTCTCTTGTTTACGTTATTAATTTTTTTTGTTATTTTTACAATTAATGTTGAGTGTTGAGTGTAATGAGTAGCAATGAGCGCAACGAGTGTAAATACTGAGGAGTGATACACCATATACAACAGTAGAGAACATCCAGATATATAATATTAGTGTTTCAAGAAACTCCCGACTTGGAAAATATTCAACATGCAATAGACTAGCTTAGAGAAATTGTTCTCTACGCAAGGACAAACCTGTTGGAAACTAAGTCGGAAACAAGAGATAAAAAATGTCCGCATAGACGAAGACTTTGTACGTCGATGGACTGTGATTTTGGAAGGTTGGAAAAATAAACATCAAGTTCAAACGAGTATGTTAAATTCAACGACGATTGCCAGTTTTTGAAAAAAAAAACGGCAAATGAGAAAGTAATAACTCTCGTCTTTGATTTACTAAAAATAAAGCAGGACATTAAACTGAATGCCGCATTACGTTGTCATTTTGACAAAAAAAGGTGAAGGAACGTTATTTCATATTCTCGCTTAGCAGATTGTCAACATGTAAAGGAGAGGGTAGGGACGTGGAAGAATAAGGAGCTCAATTTTTTCTTATTTGATTTATTTATTAGCGTTTTTGCCAGCTCCTTACATGCACGAAGCCTGTTAATTTGAGACATAAAAACTCGGTTTAGGAGTTGTGGTTGCAAGAAGTTTGGCTCTACTGTTGCACATTGATTCTAGGAGATAATGCTTATGGCTTAACTGGAGTCAGCAAATTTAGGTATTTTTAGTCGTGAGAACGAAGCTTACAGAACTTCAAAAGCACGAAAATTTAAGGTATTTAAAAGTGACCCAATTCCAAGGTTCCAAGGTATTGTGCATAATGTAACTCAAATCGGAATTATAAAAACAAAATTGAAACTTCATTGATGACGTCATCGTCGCGTAAGCCGTAGGGTGTGGCCTTCTTATTCGCCGTGAATTTCCTGATTCTGTTTCGAATAGAAAGTTTTGTTTCTTTTTTAGACTAAAGGCGTTTTGTTTCATCCCGTAGCTTTTTTCGTTCCTAACCCATTCCATTTTAATGAGTTCGGGGTGGATGTAAATTGACTGGAAGGATCTTTTTGTAGAGCCAGTTTTACTTGAACAATTCTGGGGCGTCTCCTTTTTTGGCCCATCCTTCTGCAATGACTGTATTAAATTCCTGGAATTCTCATTTTCTGAAAATTTTTATCTACGATTTGGTTGAGTTCTGCAGGCGATTCTCGTTCATTTTTTTTTTTACTAATTCCAGAAACTAATGTTTGACTTGAGAACGTCTTGATGAATGTTCTTAATTTTACTGACAGTCAACAGTCGCAAACATTGTTTTCAATTGAACTGGGTCGAGTGTGTCATTATGCAATTTTTTTTTTCCAAAATTGGCTTCCAAACCATAAATTGTTGAACCAAAAATTTGATCTGGCCCAGGGTTGGAAGTTTAAGTGTTGGATCGGGTTCACCTTGATCTTATATTTCTTGCTTATTTTCATTTTCTAGTGACGAGGTGGTAACCCTGTTAGTAGAAGATTGTTGTGTAGATCCCACCGGTTGTGTAATTGGCACAAGTGTTGATTTAAATAGCGTACTCATTGTTGATATTGTTGTTACTATTTTTTACTGTGGGAGAGAATCCCCTTTGTTACTGCTTAGAGCAAGAGCCAGAACCAAACTCCTTTAAGGAGCTCATTAGCATAGATGTTGTTATCAAGCGGGCAAAACAGATTATCCGTAACATTCCGAGGCTTTATTGTGCTTTAAATTATTTCGACGGAATTTTAACCACTTCATTAACCAGAACATCAATTGGCGGTTAAATAAATCGTTTTGAAAAAAATAAGATAAAACATAAATCCACACTCTATAATCACTGCTTTGTTGATTCAAGACGGCTTTACTGATGAAGGTGTACGCTTTGATCTTCTACAGTAGCACAGAGAGGTAGCCGGCGCAGTCTAGTGTTTAGTGCGTCGCGCTCTCCACACTCCCACACTCCACACGTGGGTTCAAATCCTACGGCCGCTTCCGTCCTCATATGTGTGGTTTTCCAACTGGGGTTTTCCACACACTTTGGCCTGAATTGGCATGAGAACATCGGGCACGGGGATCCTCAACCCCTCGTGGGTGGCTAGGGCGTGCCATCGAGCCCCATAGTCAACGCCTGCGGTTGTACAAAGTTGTAGGTTGTACTTATAAAAAAAACCGTAGAACAACTACGAGAAACCATTGCACAGAACATTTCTAATTAATATCGGAAAGTATAATGTTGGAATTTTTTTTTTTATGCTATTTGACATTCGCCTAAGGCCTGGTCAACATATGTTCAAAATATGATTTCTTGTGCGAGTGAGTGGGGGAGGTTGGTCTCGGCGTGTGTGTTGACTTGGAAGTTACGAGGGTTGAGGCTGAAAGCTTTCTGCTGAACAGAGAACGTGGGT
>JAQFYP010003806.1:0-10454 GCA_034694865.1 Bilobella braunerae
TTGCTGAGATTGAGAAGTGAAGCAATAGGCTTTCTGCTGAACAATGATCACGGGGTCGACCACCGAGGAGCCTCTGTTCAGAGCAGTTGCAGAGGCCGATCAGCGCCAAACGCATACCGGCCCAAGCACACTCTCCACGACCGCAACTACTCCACGCCTCTACTCACTACTACCACTCCAAACACTTATTTGACTGCTCTGTGCTCCCACCGAGATTCGATCTCGGCACCGTCCCAAGCTAGGACAAGGGTCCTAACCCCCTGACTTCCGGCCATGGGCGCACGTAGATAATTAGATCCGAGTTAGTTCATGTACAAATCTGCGCAATGGAACCAAAGTAAATGGGGCTTTAGAATTTCAGCTCGTATAAAAATACGTTTTCAATAGTCGGGAAATAATAGTGTTGCAAGAATTACTTTAGTCATCATAAAGGTGGTGCTTGTTGTCGCCCTTCTAGATATTGGCATCATCATAGAATCGTACTCTTATCCACAACCACCACCAACGCCGCCGTCACCACAACCGCCTCCACCACCACCTCCATTTGACTGTTTTGGTCTACTTTTTTTTTTTACAAATATAATTTACAAATTTGTATCATCTGGGCAGCAATTTTGTTTGCTTCTAGGTTTAGCACATGACACTAGCACTCCGACGAGACATTTTGAAGGCGTAGTAGAGATGTCCAAGTTTTAGACTGGGTTCTAACCATCTAACACCGAAGAGTGCGCTGGACTTGCTTCTAAAAACTTTGAAGAAAGAAATCGACAACGAAGAGCAGCGGGAATTGGTCATAACTAGTTTTGAGTTTTCCAACAGAGTGAATTAGATGAAGTACTAAACTCCGCCTGCTTATTCAGTGGTTTTTCTAAAAATCAGTTGCATTTTGTGTAAAAAATTGCACAAATACAGGAAGTGCTTTGCCGCTAAAAAACTGGTTCAGGAGCAGCGATAAGCAATTGCTAAGATAAAAAATCATGTTTTGTTTTAGTCAAAAGTGGTCATATCTCAAGATCTTGCAAAGCGAAAGTCAAGCGTGGCTTATGCTCTATAAGACACGACATATTTTTTTGTACAGATCACCGTAAAAGAAAAGAACCAGAAATAGAAACTCGCCTAGGAAAGTCAGTGGTGGAAGACATGAAGCGGTAAAGTACCGAAAATTTCTATATAGCATCGTCATCAATGATTGTTTTGAACAGCCTTGGCAAGGTTTTCATTAATCTAAAAAGTAGTGCAGTGAAAATTGGTTTGGGTCAGGAAACAAATGAGGTGAAGGTTGACAAAACAAGTCATCTTGTTCGAGGCCAACAGTCATCAGAAATTGCCGGCAAGCCGAGAAGAGTCCAAGAAATGGGAATTGTCCAGGCAAGAGTCTACCTAAATCGGTCGTCTATTGTTGCAGAAGTACTAGAATCGAATACGGGAAATTCATATTATGGCTTTTCGAGTGTAGAGGGTGGCGCAGTGTCACAGGACGAAGCCGTATAGTCCGAGAATGCCAAAAATGCCAGTGTCAAGGATCAAGAGGTGGAGAATTTGACCATGGATTAGAATTGAGAAAACCCAACAAGACTGGATTCCAGACGAATAAAGAGTTCCTAGATTGGTACTGAGAACACGAGGTTCAACTATAATGAATTTGATTTAAGTAGTATTTAAATGTTTTTTTTATTACAAAATAAGGTGGAGTATGTCAAAATGTATACATTGTTTGAAATAAGTTAAAATAAGTTAAAATAAAGTTTAAAAGTTTGACTAAGTTACACTAACAAGGTCACCGCGAGTCATGATTCCTTCTGATTGACCTTAAACTTAGTAAACACGTTAAGCTAATCATAAAACTTATCCCGAATTTATGTTTTTTCTCCATGGCTATAAATTTCGATTTCGAAAGTTTTTCGAAAACACGACTTTGAGATGCCCGGTTCCCGAAATTCTTACGGGATTTAACACATAATATTTTATACTGAAATTTTACAATGCCTTTCTAAAATACAAAAAAGTTAGTCATGACATTTCATTGTAATTGAATTAATAAGTGCAAGTCCGTGGTTGTAAAACGCATACGCACATCTAAATTTCGATTTAAAATTTTTTTTATGTTATTATGTTATTGATTATGTTGTTATTTCGATACAAATATCAAAAAATTATTTACTTTAAATTTAGATGAGTGTATGCGTTATGCGACCACGGACTTGAACGGATTAATCCAATTACAATGGTAAGTCAGGGCTCACTTTTTTGATAAATTAGAAATGATAATGTTTCTAAAATTTTTGCAAGATTGTTATAAGATTTTAATTTGACTGTGCAGGTGTAACTTGGAAAGGCGGTATTGTGTAGTTCCTGAGATACTTTGTCCTTGCATCCAGTAACCGGAAAGATAAAACCAGCAGATGAAATCGGGATATTTAAATACAAGTGGGGAATAAAGACGTAAATTAGCCGAGTTGCAAATTTTTATTGAACATGGAACCAAATACGTTCAACATTATTTGGGATTCAAAAAATTCTTTTATGTATTACATTTTTTGTTGTATACTTAATTTTGAAATTGTTTTGGTAGATGTCGAAAACTTTCTGGAGTTGCCAAATTCCATCTTCGTTAGCCATGACTTTGCATATGTAGTTATTGTGAACAAAATTTCCCCATTCTGTTATCGTTGTATCGGTGACGGCTGGATCGCAACAGAGAACTTGGTAAATTTCAGCAATGCTACGTGAACATTGAAAGTATTAATGTTACAGGATCGAATCTCAGTCCAACCTTTTTTCCCTTTCCCTGCCTAACACTATTTACACACTGAGTCTAAACAGCTCGCTTGATGTATTATGTATTTTCACTTGCATGCATGTATTTTCCCTTAAAACAACTTTAAACGTTTTTTTTTTTTTAATCCGAATGCAGTATCGTAACTATTAAGATATTATGGCGGTAGAGCTTGATTTAGTTCGTAATTCGCTGACACTAATTAGTTTTGTAAAGCCCAAATCTTCCAATTTGTTATTTAGGTAAATTAGTTAATATAATTTTAAAAAGGATCTGATTCGAAAAATTGCCATTGTCTCATTGCACTCATTAATCAAAAAGACTTCTTCAATACCCCACCGAACGCAGCTTACACCAACGTATTTTCCAAAAATGAACAGTAATCCTATTTGGCCTTCGCAAAACACTCTGTCTCACGGATATTATTCGTCGTAATAAATGTCTTATTTTATTCTGTGCGTCCGTCCGTCCAATTTTTGCAATTGCAATTGCAATTCAAAACTACGATTGCATTTGTTCTACAAAACCACACACTTCAAAACCAATACCAACTCCCGCAGATTGAACATTATAGTAATTAAAACAAATATCCAATTTGTGTCACAGTAGTTTGACCACTCTGGACCCCTCTGGACGGAAAATTGGTTTTCCGTGTTTTTGCTAGTAAATCATAAAAGTATTTGGCTGACTGATTTTTTCTTTGCTACTTATTTTCCAAACCATTGGAATTGCATTTCAAACAAAGTTTTACAGTTGGTTTTAAAACATAATGAACTAGATTACTTACCCATTTTCAAGTTCGACGCCGTGGAGCGTAAATACTATACCATCGGAAGCCAACTTAAATTCAACAGGGCCCTAGACAGATTCGAAAGTATTCGATTCAGAGCATAAACACGCGAATAAGTTGCAGATAAGATATAAGTTGTAAGATGTAGCTTACCCCAGCCACTATTTGTGTAATGTTGTAGCAGACAGGACAGGTAATCGTGGTATTCATTTTGTATCTTGCAAATGTTGTTCAACTACTAAATTTTGCTCCAAATTTCCCTCCTGTTTATGTAGTACAATTCTTCCAAAAAAACAAATTTTAGTATATTTAACTAATTCTCTGCCTGTTCCGCAGTTGAGTTTAAAATTTTGTTCGTTTTATTGGTAAATTAGGTATTCTAATTATTCAAATTTGAACACTTTTTTCACTCTGTTACAAGTGGCAACATGAGTTCCTTCCCAGGGTATGTAGTTTTTACTCAAAATTACATAACATTGGTTTAAACAACTCGTTACGAACGCAGGGAATTTTTTTTGATTAATTTTACCCGATTTTCATTGTTGCGCCTTTGCGCCCAAAAAAATTGTCGAGTTTTAAGCTACCGGAGTAAATATAGTTTGTTCAAGTATGACAAGCAATTGTTAAAACTTAACTGGATACGCACACACGCACAAAGGTCCTTTTTGCTACGCTATAAAAACACAATTACTAAGGCGAGCGCTCTGAGCGTGAGTGCATGACATGCGAGGCGCAACAGGATGGTGAATGTCTCACAAAAACTGCTCTCTACTTCACACTCTCGAGTAGTCAGCTTTTGTAGTATACCAAATAATTGTTGGAAAAGATGTATTCATTGCATAAATTTCTGTTTCTGAGTAAAATCTGCTCACATTGTATACTAAGGCACAGATACGACGGAATTGTGTTAACTAGTTACCGAAGATATTAATGCGCACAAGGGCTCGTATTGAATCTTTTCTCAAATCTCGACGAAAGAAAATTTCTTGCCAATAAAGTTGTTACGTCGTACTACCTGTAAATGTTGCTACAAACATTGCTTATTATTCGCTTGCCTAGTACTCACGTAATTGTTTTGCAATAAAATTTTACACAACAACGCTCAATTGTTTTCCTCAAAATTGTTAGAAAAACCCGTGGAAATATGTAAGTTGTTTTCTATGCTTAAGAACTAGATACTGGGTATGAAAAAAAAGAAGATTTTTGTGTTATGGTAAAACGAGATGGTGGAGAACACTCAAAATCCAAATTGTAAATTTTTTTAGTTATTTGTTTAACTAATCAATTTGCTTTTAATTTCGGTGTTACTAGCTTTTCGGTAACGCTTAAACTAATATTGAACTTATTAGTGAATTAAGTTACAACTGTTTTTTTTTTCTTACTAGTACACGTGGATAGAAGAAATTGCGAAGTGAGCAGAGAATAACGGAAAAGCGGGTGAAGCAAATTTTTCGGTCACATCTTAACTTTTTTTTAACTTTTTATTCTCACAACTTTATTCTCAAGTTTTTTTTACCGGCAACCTGGGATGGAGACACAGGTTTCTTTGGACAAAAAATAGAGAGTTACTCATAGAGACCCTGCAAAGGGCTCGATTGATGCCCAAGCGGTGCGGGTAGTAGCAATACCTCCATTAAAACATATATACAGCGCACTAATGCGAACACTGTCTCCGTCTGTCTCGGCTTGCATTGTATCTTACCTCAAATCTGAACAAAAAAAAATCTCGTTCTAAATTTGTTCCCCATTGTGTTCCTTATCGCGTATTAACCGACGTTATTATTTTACGAATGTTTTTCACACACTCAATTGTTTTTCTTTATTCAAAAAATTGGAGTAGGCAGCTCTACGAAGAAAAACACATAACTATACGTAAGTTGTTTTCTACGTTGGATAATTGAATTTCTCAGCAAGAAGACAATGTTTTTCTTCTACCAATCGAGAGACTGCTAAACTTTTTTTCTGATATTTTTTAATGTTAAGATTTGGTGGTGTTGCACTAGTTGACAGGATATGGCCAAGAGGTGTCCCAAATAGCTTTAAGGTAATCATAAAGACTGCTGTCAGTTTCATACAGTCACCTGCGGTAATCAGTTTATGCTAACATTTAAAATCCAGTAATTAAGTTAGAGCGAAATATGAATTTATGCATTTATTAACAAAAAAACCCGTCCGACGACGGGACTATACCTCCGATGACACGTCACCCTTCAAGTGCGTTCCGTATGCATAACTTAGTTAATTAAAAACTCAATCTTAGAACGTTTATGGGGTGTACACTCTCGTCTGGTGTTGGCTCTGCTAGTCGAATTGTCAAAAGCAAAAATTTTGATTTAATGATCCCAACTAACCTGGAAATCGTTGTTAAGTCGTTTAGGGGAGTTTGTTAGCTTCAGACTGCCACAAAACCTCTCATTATTTTCAGCCCAAGCAGTTTTAAGCAATTTTGAGTTAATAGTAATCTTCGGCAAAATTAAGAACCACCGGTTGCATATAATACCCTTTTCAAATGTTAATTGTTGTTAATTGCTAATTACAAATAATTAATTAGAAATTGTTTTTAAGCTAATTGGAGGTTACTCTTACAATTAACTTCAGTGTATTTAAGGGGTCTTGATAGCATGTAAAACTCAATATCTAAAATTAATTGTTGCTAAATTTTAATCGTAATTTACTAAAGAGGAATTGTTATTAAGCCGTTTGGAGTTGTTATATATGGCGTGATGTAGAAATTAGAATTTGCGAAGTTATGATATTTATGATTTATGCTTTTTTAGAATTGCATAAGCGCAAAATTGCATTTTTCATTTCAGAGTTCTCTTGACCTTAGATAAGAGATTAGAACTTAACTCTCTCTCTTTTAAAATGTAACTTATGCACTTAATTAAATCATTTTAGATTTGGACTCCGTCGATCTACTGTCTTGTGTGTTAATATACGACAGGAGTAAATAGTTAGGTTCTATATAGTTAGTTATGTTAGAATCATTATTAACATGGACTCTATTATGGACTCTATTCAGCTGTATTCAAGGCACTATAAATTATTTATCTTGTTTACTTATTTATTTTTATTTATTAGCAATGATTTTCAAAACAAAAACTCATTATTAATTTAAAATAAACTAATTAACTTTTTATTACTGTCAATCACAATTGACTAATAGGATTAATGATTGGGTACTTTGAAAATCAGATTAAGATGGTCTTCAGCAATTTCGTGTTGTTTAGTGTTAAAATAGGAAAAAAAAAGATGTTCCTTTACTCGAACCGTGCTGGTTTTGGGTTTCTCGGTTTTTGCAATTCTCGGTTTTTGTCGATCTCGGTTTTAGTTTTCTCGATTCTTGCTTTCTCGGGTTTTGTAATTATTGGTTTTTGCCGTTCTCGGCTTTTTTTTTCTCGGTTTTTGTTTTCTTGGTATTGATATGGACGCGCTGTTGCTTAATTATTCAAAAGTTTTGGATGGATTTTGAAAGTTTGACAAGTACTCTCCTTGGAGTTTTTACATGAATCATGTACTTTTCAACACAATACAAACGTACAATAGCAAAAGTTGCCGCCACAACCCACAAAATTAGAACCCTTATAATGTTTAAATTCAATTTCAAAATTTTTGCTTGCATACGATATCTCGTTACTTTGGCTTGCAATCTTTCAGTTTTGCTCTCGTTTAATACTTTGCATCCACAGTGCTCAAGCATGCCTCGAACAGACGTTTGTACATCGCTACAAAAGGAAAGCGTCTGTGACGCATTGTCCGGTAAAAGTCAAATGTCTCCCACTGAGGAAAGGCGGTATCTTTTGAAATTGTAAATTCTGGCAGCGGTTTCCCTGCTAAATGATTAAGCCACTCGTCCAAATGCCTTGTCACCATTGAAGTCACCACCTCAGCATTGTCAATTACCGCCCTATTCCAGCATATGCCTAAATCTTTATTGCTTATGTAGGTTCCATTGAATTCGAATAACATAACTTGGAACCTTGTTTTTGATGGACTTGAAACTGTTTACCTGGACTGCGATACAAACAAAGTAAAACTAAAGAATAAATTGGATTCCTGGATAAACGATTTTCTGCAACTTTTTTCAGTCATTTTTAAAGAATCTTTTGGAATTATGCCAAACGAATCAATGCGGGAACGAACCGCATAACAATGTTTACATTTTGCAACGGAAGGTTTGTAATGGGTCGAAATGAAAACATATGCAAATTTTTTTGTTGCAAAAAATGTTCCACACAAGAGCACGGAGATCCACGTTACTCCCGTTAACGGAGATGTGTAGAGTCGGAAACCGAGTGCAACCCTGACACCATCGCATTTTGCAAAAAAAAATACGCATTATGGATGCCAAGGCGCAGTGGGCTGCTGCTTATTCGGTCATTAAAAAACACGGTCGCGACAAGCAAGGACATCAAAGCTGTGTGGTCACTTGTCGTTAGCCAATTAATGACTAACCATTCATTCATGATCATTATGTTGCGAAAACTGAACTCATTTTAAGTGTGACCAACAACTAAGCAAATGTTTGTTTTACTCAGCATTTCCAAGTATAATACAAGAAACATTAGCCGTCCTGGCTGTAGTTGAAATGTTATAAATTTTCCATGTTAATTGAATACCCTGGTTCTGGTTACCGTGCTCGGCGTTCCATACACTTGACGCTAGACTGTATCAGTCAAGTTGAAGTAGTTTGAAGCCAATGTGCAAGCAACGTCGCTGAGTTTTTTAACCGCAGAAATTGGGTGGGTGGCAACGTCAATTTGGATACCCGTAAGCAATTGCATACACTTTGTTTGCAATATTTTCTGTGATCCGTCCAGGAAACTCAATATTGTCTGCTGCAAGAAATCGTTGCTTGCCAAAATTTTGAGTGGTTTTATTTACAAGTGCAATGAATGACAAGGGAAGTTCCGTACTAAGCAGGAGTGATTTTCAAGTGTGTATTTTTTAAAAGTTTGAAACTGCGGCAGTAAACCAGGCATATGAAACGAAGAATTTTAAACATGGTCTTCCTTTCCACTACTCAAAATTAAATAAACTATGTCGAAAAATAAAGAAAATTTTGTTAATTTTTTGTGAGATTTGCTTTCAAACTTTCAGGGTTTCTCTCATCTCATCATTTTTCCACTTTTGTTTTGTAAGTGAGTGAGGAAAAATTAAAGAGAGAGTGAAAACCAAAGGTGCAAATCTTATTAGATTACATCATATTTCTTTCTAAATTTCGTCTTGATTTTCAAAATTCGAGTAGTGCAAAGGCACACGATGTTTAAAAATCATTATTTTATCTGTATATTTTAATGTAAGAGTTTGAAAATTTTCAAAAATAAACACCTCAGAGACATTCCTGGTAAGCATAATTGGCCTTCTTGTGACTTATGTACGCATATTTGTTGTGTTCTGTGACCTCAAGGTGTATTTTAATTAGGAACAAGAAGTTTACGTACCGGAATGGTGAAGTTACTGGATGTTTAAAACGAAAACCTTTGTTCCAGGTGTCCATAATGTTTAGAGGAAAGAGTATTGAAAATGCAAATAATTTTGATAAAATACTGTTTGTTATTACTGGGTGTTTGAATGGTTAAAAACAAGTTTACGTGGATTATAAAACAAACTAATTCGGCAGTCGCTGTAAATGTCCAAGTAAAGGTTCAAGTTCTCGATAGTTAGCTCCAAGTTACCAAAAGTTGTTTAGGGAAGGTTAGGTTAGGTTTAGGTTAATACCGAAAAATATAATACATACGAGCAATAGTTTCGGCGTCATGGCAGATTTGCAAATCCAAATTTTCGCAATTATCAAGTCTTACGCAGGTAAAAAATTTATAGTACTGTTTCCACTACCGATTAAGGTTGCTGACTCTACGTTATGAAATCAAGAACTTTTTACCCATAATCACTTCACTAACTTATAAATATTGTAAAAGTTTTTCAATAAGGCTGGATGATTTTAGAAATATTTTTTTTTACAAGAGCCCCATGACATGCCTACATAAATGTTCTATTGAAAAAAATTGAGTGCATCACTTGGAAATTTGCCAATAATTACTGAAAAGTTGAATTTATATTGTAAATGCAAATTGCGTTTAAGTTTCGTTGTTAAATTAGGGAGTAGATTAGAAAAATATTTCTGTCGTGACACAAATTGTGTCGATGGTCATTAATATTTTACGGCGAGCTTAGCTTTTGAAGAATTTTCAACATCTATACTATAAAATCGTTCGTCTGTCTGTCCGTTAGTCTGTTTGACATCGATGCCTGCAAAAACCACTTGAGCTAATGACGCCATCTTTTACTACTTATTACTACTAACCGACTACATATTAATGAGCTTTGTAAATAAGGCAATTAACCAAACGCCGGGTGAAATTTACTTCCGGTTTCCCAATGTCAAAGGTCAAATTCTGTATGATAGCCGTTTGATTCTTTCAACGTATATTTTCCTATCAAATAATGGCTCCATAATTTGTGTATGAATAAACCGCTAAACTCTAAGCCGCCAAAATTACATTCGGTTTGCCCAGAGACAATAGTCAAATGTCAGAATACTTTAATTTTAATGTGTTCAATCCGGAGTAGCATTGGCCGATTTTCAGGGTAAAATTTCTCTTCAGGTTTTACCAGCATCAAAGGACAAATGTCAAAACACTCAAAATTTCACGTCTATTATTTGCATTATCGTATCCTGCAGAGACCGTTGGAGCTGAATAGTTCCAGATTCTGGGGTATTTTGTTTATAGTGACGGCGGGAATACTGTTACTCCGGGAACCTGCTAGCAAACGAGTGCCGCGATACGGCGCGGTGAGGCTAGTATCTATATACCGTAAAATCTCTAATAAGAGACCCGTCCACTATTTCAATTTCCTCGTTAGACCCCCCGCCCACTATTGGAG
>JAQFYP010003807.1:0-10454 GCA_034694865.1 Bilobella braunerae
CAGTTTGACAATGTTGTTATTTTGTACAACTTGTATGCAACCATCATGGTATAACAGAGTAAATCCTGACTCGACAAAATTGTAACCAGTACGCAACTCGTAGAATTGTGTAGCAGGACTTCTACAGATTCAATTAATAGTAATCCATCGCAAAACAACAATTTAGTGTTTCCAAGTAATCAAGGAAAACTTCTTATAGAACTCGATTTAGCTGTCACAAAATCAGGTAAATGGAATGTACCTACTATGGTTGCAAAATCAAAATAGAACAATGTATATTTTGTCGGCCCACTCAGCCAATAAGTAGCAACTAAAATATATACAAACAAAGCAAACGTGCATTTAACAAATAGAAAAACTATACCATCTTCTATTCTAAAGTCGTCACATTGTAATTTATAGCTTCTTTTTTAAAATCAATTACTTCTTACAAAACATATTCTCATTTTACATAGTATGTTAGAACCATATTAAAAATAAATTAAAACATAATACTAGTTCCATATATTGATACCTTGACCACACCCTCCGCACAATGTCTTGATTTTGTTTTTAATCATTTTTGGCCTTATTTTGATTTATAGTTTTATATACAATATACAATGCATTATTATATCCACTGTAATTGAATGTTTTGGTATACTATTTTTTTTATATTATTTTGTCACTATTTTTTCCTTAACGGTTGTACATACGTAACGTAAAAAATTGCTTTCCACCTCACTCCTACTCCTCGCCGGGCTCCACAGATGGGCGCTCAATTTACACAAGACTCTTTTACTTTTATATTTTACCCTTGACCATTTCCGCGCAAAACCAAAAAGTTGGGCTTTCGGATTTTTGCTACTAACATATTAATTGCCGTACTCGTGATCGTACCTTTTCGATTTGCCATTCGAATGTTGCCGGTTTGCGTTCGTGCCAACAAAACTTTTAAATTTCAATAGCGACACAAAACAAATTCTCTTCTAAAGCAACGCCTTGCTTGGCTATCACTTTTTAGCTGTTTTAATAATGTACCTATTATATGTAAAAGCGAAATGTTATTCGTATGAAGCAGCGGTAGCTTGTTTTGGTTATGCAATAAACACCTGCTCCCATGCAAACTTAATACTTGTTTGTTGTATTTATACTAAACCTTATCAAGGTCCATTCGAAGTTTGTGAGGTCCAAGGAAGTATTCTATGTTCGAATTGTTATATAGCATAACATATATAATAACAATACTTTGTAAAAACTTACTAGTATTTAAAATTAACAGATTTGTCAACTCCAAATTTTGCAGAAGTTTTATTGAAAAATATTAAGAATTAGAGTTTAAGCCTGTTTTCCGAGTTTGGTCAGACGGACGTGTCGACACTTCTAACTACCTACGCTGTGATATTGCATTAGAATGCCGTAAAAAGTACCTGGAAATTCATGATTGCGGTGTGTGCGTCAATGCTTCAAAGAATATCACATTACAATTTGGAAAATCTATGTCCCATTCAATAGCAAAGATAATCGTGACCAAACTGGTATAAATCAGATTGGAATTTTTAATGGTCATTTACGCAAATGACAGATAAGTGTGATAGTGATAATAAAAATATTGTCTATTTTCACAAAAGTTACCGAAAAAACGAATAATGCACAATAGATTTATATAAGGAAAAACCTAGCCAGCATGACTCATCACAGATTAAGGCTAAGTAAATTAAACTATATTTTAATTAAACGCGCATTTTTTCTTACACTTCTTTTTTTTTGCAAAAAAAGAAGACTAGATGCAAAGAGTAGCCCTTCCTTAGAATTCAAGTGTAGGGTAATTTTTTGACTTTCTCCCTATTACATAGCCCCTTTGTCACGCAATCACAATAATTGCTTTCTGATTTTAGAGTAGAAAAGTGTTTAGTGATGTTAACCCTAATTACCTTTGTAATTAGGGTTAACATCAGAACTGTTCAGAAGTTTTTTTTGTCAGTTTAGAAGAAGAATATATGTAGGATTTAGGTTTAAGTAAGCTAGTGCAAGAAATCGCCAAACGTTTTTGCTACATTTTTGGCTATTTTTATTAGCCAATGAGAGCCTGTGTTTTTGTACCAATATGGCATAATCTGAGGCGGAATTCACAATTCAGCAATTCAACCATGGTCACTTGCCGTGGTCTTTCACAATACTAAAGTTAACAAAATTATTTTCTAACCCACAGAATATGCTTGTCATTGACGTACGTCAATGCTTTGACCTGCACGGGTTCCTGGATTGTGTTATCTGCAATTATTGGCTTCAAAAAGAGAGCGTAATTGTTCACTGAATAATTAGGAACCTTAAAAATGGAAAATTTTATTGACACATTTTTACTACAGAATAGATCACCAGCAATTTGACATTGACAATTAAATAATGACCATGTATGAAAAGACTTTAACTTTTGGGACACGTATCAAATTATAGTACATTAAATCACTGCCTCGGAACATTGCAATTTTTTTCGTGTTAAAGTTGGATATAGTAGATGTCGTCATAATTTTCAAAAATACTTTGACCAGATCCGCCAAAGATGTAAATTCGATTTTGACTCTCTGCATATATCGCAGTGGTGGTGAGGAGTTCCAAGCTGAAATTTGCAACAGATAACTCTTCTAAACTTTTCGTCACGGTATCGAACTTCACGAACACAAATGCGTTGTCATCGTTGATGCCTCCCAGGACGTAGATATCGGTTCCCACGACAACGGCCGAGGAGTATTGTGCACCACCCGGTAGCTCCGCCTCCAACACCTCCGTTACGCCGTCTTCCGGTGTAAACTTCAAAATCGTTTTGTAAACTTGACCCATTCCTGCATATCCGCTGAATATGTATATAGCTCCATCGACCCAAGCAGCCGAGCCACTCTGGAACGGTCGTGGCAACTGCCCAACAACTTCAGTGGTGCCATCTGATGTATTATACTTAATTACATCGGTTGGCATATTTTCCCAACCGAGCAGATATATTAAGCCAGATAAATCGGAAACAGCGCAGTGAAATCCGATAGGGAAGGGCAGGTTGCCGATCCTTAAGGGCTCAGGACTTTCGGTGGTGAATTTGTAAATAGAAGTCTCGGCTGCCTTGGTGGCCTCTCCGGGGGTTACGAATATAGTACTATCGGCAGCGAAACCTAGAGTGTAACCGCCAAAGTGGTAGAGGTTACCAGCGCCGTCCGTGCCGGTTGCGCCTGCATAGATATTTGGCGGAATGGAGGCAACTTTGGAAAGCGTATGAGACATTATATTGAATTCGAGAACGTCATTGTAGGCTACCGAGCCTTGGCTGGGCGTTGCACTTAGACCGCCAATGATGAATACAGAGTCGACACCGTCGTAAATAGAGGACTTGTAACCTCTAACACTCGGTAGCAGACCCGCTCGAACAAATTCGTATTCCGTTGCACTACAGCAAGTGATAGCAACAAGCAGGGTTACCAAAGTTATTTTCAAAACCATTTTCGAAGACGATGAGTTTTAGTTTAGTAAAAAACTGTTCTTGCAATGATGCAATTGGATGACTGTGATATGTGTTTTGAATTCTGGCTGAATGTATTTATATGATTTCGTGATGAATACTTCTTGAAAAAAAGTTTATAGTAAAGTAGCGTATGAATGTTTGGTATGTTGTAAATCGCCATAAATCATTTATTTGTACATTGACCAAAGCGAAATTCTTGATACTTTACATGTAATACTTTACGATTATCATCGTTATCGTTATAATTTATTATTTATTATTATTATTTAAAAATATTCTTTGTATTTAATAATTGTATTCAGTTCTAATTGGAGTCTTTGGATTTTTATAGTATGTTACTTATGCCACTTTAATTTAGGATATACTAATAAAATATCTGTCAAATATTACTATTTTCTCTTAAATTTTTGGCTGAAATTATATATAGTTTTAATAAACGCTTACCTTAATTTTTTATGACAAAAGTGGCCTGGCCGACACATCTTAACATACAAAAAGATTCTAAAACAATCAAATGGTACTTGAAGTAATTTCACATTTTAATCTAATTTGTTGGAGTGTCCTTTATCATTTGATTCTCAATAATTGCATTCTTAAGTTAGTTAATGTTAGCATCAATTTCCTGAGAATATGTGAAATATCTAGAATCGATGTTGCGTAGGTTGTATTAAATAACATGTACAGGAGATACCAAGTTACAAAATTGTTGAACAATTCAAGGAAACACATTGTTTTTTTACATTGACGCAATTTGGTCAAGTTCCAGTTGTAACAAAAAAAAGTAGGTACTCAACACTTGGATTTAGTGAAATGTAGAGACAAAAATATGTCTGTACAGTTGAATTGGGTGGAGCCAGTAATCAATTAGGCAAACTGAGGCAATTAAAACCGTGAAATAAACGAGTGTTTATTTTGAACTAAAATGACCTTTGACCTGTTCCAAGGCGGACTACAGGTGATGTGGAAAAGCCCGAGATTGACCGGTATTAGCTAACTTGAGTAACTAATTGATTGACTAAAGTCCTGTTCCAAGGAGGATGACAGGAATGAGGGAGAGATCCCTAATTGTGCGGATACCGCAATTGACCCGATTAATTAAGCTTGAGTTAATTAATTGACCACTAACAAGAAGGCCCGGATTCCGGCTTCCTCTTGCCTCACTACCAGAAAAGCAAGTGAAAAAGTGACATGGAGAAGGGACGTGGCCACCCCTGTCACGTGACCAATTTGAACAAACCAAAGTGGCAAAAAGCTAGGGAAAAAGGGACAAGAAGATCCCCTATGTGTCGTGCATAACGCAACAACAGTAATGGACACACTAATATTAAAAAATTTAATTACGACTCGATTCGAAAATCCTCTTAAATGTAAAGGATTTTCTTTTGAGATCGTTGCTTAATAATTGTACTCTAGATTCAGGGGACAACAAATAATTCTTTGAAAAGATATTTTAACAATTACCTTAAAACTCACTGAAAATTCGAGCGCAAATTTATAAAATATCAGAAATCAATTTTTTTTTATTGCAATTCAAAATTTGAGTTTTCTTAATAATTCTGTGATATAACTAAAAATCAAGGGTTGGTAAATTATTTTAACAACACACTAAAAATCCGTGAACACGTAACCATTAAATAGTTAAATCATCCTAATAATCAAAAATGTTTGGTGAATTACAATACAAACTTACAAAAATCGAAAGCTTGCAAATGACAGTATTCAAACATTATATGTTAAAATATTTATTTTTCACTATTTTAAATTACTTTGTATCTAACCCTATTAAAAATGTGGCCTTTTTAAGTATGAGGCATATTAGGTCTGTATTGCTCTATTAGCCACTATTGTTTATTGTCTATTAGTCGTCACAAGTTTGCCAAGCCTCCAGAAGAATTATTCTTTTCTCTAATAATGCCCAAGTGTGTGAAAAGAAAACCACTTTTCCATAACTACATAAATCACTTAGCCTCTTCAACCACCCATGAAGAATTTGTGCTATTATAGCTTTTCTTGGCTTTTAAATGCAATAAATTTTTGTGAGGTAAATTCTGAGTGGTTGTCCAAAGACACGAGAATTCTAATGCAAAAATTATACAAGTAAATAAATTCAACAGTAAGTGCAATGTTTTATGTTTTGTGTTGGTTATAATTTTCAACACATAAATGCTTAAAGTTGGTCATCGTATATGGTCATTAATTTGAACCATCAAACAACAATTCAATAATGCTAACATAATCATGTATCACCAATGGAAAATGATATTGTTTAACCATATAATCGATTTAGTTGTATTTCGTTTTTGTTGTATTGCTTGTATTTTGAATTTAGTATGCATTTTTCCAAGCTAAACAACAAAACTTCAAATATTTTTTACTAACTTAAACAAAATGCTAAAAGTCATTTGTTTCTTCATGGTTCTCGTGCCTGTTATTTTTTTGTACGCTTATTTAACTAATTTTTTTAAATTGGGTGAGCAATCCTTTTTATGTGCTATAAATGATTAATGTTTGGAATTTGCACAAGTGACACAACGGAATTTGATAAAATGAATGATCGCAGCTTGACAATTTGCAAATTCTAGAGCTATTGTTGCACTATTTTACTCAAATCCCACGTTTATAAATTAGACTGCAAGTTTCCTTCCAATAAGATTACCGGTCGTTTCCATTATTATTTAGAAGTACGCACATAAGTAGAAATTTTGGCAAAAGATTTGCTCAAAATATTTCTTATTTTTTTCAGAAACTGTAGACATATCTAGCGATCAGGTTTTGAAGTCGCTGGTTACAGCGAGCGCAGTATAAATTGTTACAGAAATCACAGCTTCAACTCAAATATATTCCATTGTTTGAAAAAGTACAAAATTGCACAAATTGGTACTAATCTACCTACTGGAAAAATTTTCTATTCAAGTACAAGTGACTAAGGAAGAAAAAATTAGAACAATTAGTCATCGCAGTGATTCGAAGTTGCAGATATAAAATCGAGTGATAAATTTTTTTTGCGTAAATCATCAATTTTGCAATAAGCAAACCAAGTAGCTAGATTAGTTTGGTTACATTCTTCTGCTCATATAACTTGCCTTAATCTTAAGAATCTGTACAAATTATTTGCTACTATTTGATCGGCAAGTTTATTACTATATTATGTACTTAAGACAGATTATAAGAATTTATAAGAATTTTTCGGTAATGGAACCCTTATATGTAAGTGAAATGTAACTGAAAAATAATAGAAGTTTTAAAGTTGCATAACGGCAAATCTCGCTAAGTCTGATAACTTCGATTGCATGCAGTTCACGTTTAGCTAATTTATGAGCGATGGAAGCTATTAGAATTATACAATTTGAACGTTACAGTAATTTTAAGAAAGACGTGCAATTGGTCCAAGAGTATTGATTGATTTTTGAATAAGTTTTTGCAATAAAAAAGAGAATTTTATTGGCAAATATTTGCTACATGATGATGATTATTAAGTTTTGACCAATTTTGAAAGCTGTTTAAGTTTTCAGGACTCAATTCATTGCCCGTTGTTTTATTGCCCTGGTACAACCGCATAATGTTTTGTTTTATAGTTGGATGTAGGAGATATCGTCGTAATTTTGAAAGATATTTTGGCCAGATCCACCAAAAATGTAAATTCGGTTTTGAATCTCAGCAAATATTGCAGTGGTGGTGAGGAGTTCCAAGTTAAAGTTTGCAACAGATTGCTCCTCTAGCGTATGGGTCACAGTATCAAATTTCAAAAACACAAATTTTTTGTCCTCGTTGATGCCTGCCAGGACGTAAAAATATCTGTTCCCACGGCAACGGCCGAGTGTGCGCCGCCCGGTAACTCCGCCTCCAACACCTCATTTACGCCATCTTCTGGCGCAAACTTCAATATTGCTTTGTAAGCTTGCCCCATTCCTGCATCTACAACCCGAATGCGTTAATACCTTGAGCAAGGTGTAAGGTTCAGTGTAATTTCTAATTATAGATGATGAGGTGAGCTTTCTCCTAAAATCTGCAACTCAGAATACTTCTTACCTCTGTTACTTTTTTAAATCGTAATTAAACAAATGTGATCTTTTCAACTTTGGCGGTAAGCAAGAAAATGATTCTCTGTGCAACTACACACCCCCACTACCGATCATTTCCTGCCCTATCTACACACAACCCGTTTTAATATATTATAATTAGGATCCCAATTCGTAATGTCTAAACAACTGCGGATTGTAACATCAAAGCCCCAAAATCTTCATCCGTAGACATCTCCCATGCTTTCGTTCAATTGTCGGAAATTTTAAAGTTAAATTTTGATTAGTAGTTTCGAAATATAATTAAAAAATACTAAAAAATGACGAAATAAAAAAAAAGTAAGCCAAGTTTGTATTGTCGCCTTGTCAAATGACCTGGAAAATACCATGTTTATGTTAAAAAAAATTTTTGTTCATTGAAAATGAAGAACCCTTATCTTTTTTAAATTGGCTGACATATAAAATAAATACAAACATGAATTGAAATTTTATAGATAAACGACGCCATAAATTAATTTTTGAAGATGTACATTTCTACGCAAAACTTACTGGACCACGTCTACTTTGTTTCGAAATAAAAACCAATTAAAAGCAATCGTTTGTTTTATATTTGTTAATAACTATTCGACAAAATTATATGCGTAATTTTTTCGATCGACGCTTTCAAAAGTTATGCAGAAACCCTGCAAATGGATCCTCAAAAAAGATGTAGTCAAATTTCTACTGGAAATATCCTGCAATCCATTTTGTTTTCTGTCGGTTTTAGGCCAATCAGTCTAAAAAATCCGCTAATAAATTTAATATTCATGGCGATATACATAACTTTTTTTCCCACATCTAAAAATAAAGTTTTTTATGGAAACCGTTTTTTTAACACAAATTCATTTTTTCTGCAACAATTGAAAATGTTTCTCGATGTACACGTAGAAATTCTTTCTGTTTCTCAAAAACTAATTTAGAATTTTTGTAAAATTCATTTGGCAGGAGGACGTTTGCCCAATATGGACTATTTCTGTAAAATTCCGATTTCAAGACCAATCATGCTTCAAGTGAAATTTGTGAAACAGTAGAAAAATTAAGATAAGCAATCCCAGTTGTCAAATTTTTTTAAAACAAACTTCTTGTACTTCAGGTGCATTGACGACCACAAAGAACAATTAAAATTTTACCATTTCACTATTTACTAAGGTTAAAACTATATCACCACCGATAAGTTTTTTCAATTTTTCTGAATGTAGCGTACTGCTTTCTAGTGCAAAAGGATGGATAGAGTTAACAGTTACATTTAAAAAATTCATTCTAAAAATGAGAAAATTCATATGAGTGAAATTACTTGCCATGCCGTCGATAGGGATGCAGCGCTTACGTGCGTAAGTGTTTAAATCAAATGGTATTAGTAAGTAAATTAGCAAAAAAATATACAAACGCATAACTTGCTGCAAAAATGGCTGAAAAACGTTGAAGGCGATAGTTAAGGTTAAAACCATTCGCCATTGTAATTGTCTTTTTTCTGTGCGTCCGTCCGTCCATTCGTGTTTTATAATTGCAATTGCACTTCAAAAATACAAATGCATAAAAAACTACAAAGGCATTGAAACCAACAAAAACACGCCGTAAAATAATTGGAAGGATCCGTAGATAAAACTAAAATTCTCCATTTGTCACGGGGGTCTGACCTATAATCCTCATTTCGAACACAACTAAGATACCAAAATTGGATTCTCGTGTTTTTCTTTTTTTATTCATACTTCGACGCTGATAACACTGCAGGATTGGGCAATTCAATAATTACCTGAATTCAAATTAACTTTGGCAATACACATTGTTTTGTTTTGAAAAAAAAAAGAATTGTGGTTTTTGTTTTTATTATAGAACAGTCAAATAATCCGTGCACAACATCGATCAAGTATAGGCAAATAATTAATGGACACAAAAGAGTAACAAAGGGCTGAAACGTACAACGACTAACCTAACAACCCTCCCTAGGAAACTGGTCCCTTTAGCTATCAACCATTTAATTTTTGCAATTTTCAGGTAAAATTCTATGCTGTAACATTGCTTTTCATATGTCAACATCAACGACCGTGGAATTTGAAAAACAATTGTAACATTTTAAATGGGAAAAGCTTGTCCTAGGACGAGCTTGTTAGGCTAGTACATATAAATACTTCAAAACCTACAATTTTATAAACAAAAGTTTAATGTGTATTATTTTTTTATTATACTCCTTACATGAATTCTTTTAAATAATTTGTTATTTATTAAAGTTGAACGTAGTATATGGCGTCATAGTTATCAAAAATTCCTTGACCGGATCCACCAAAAATGTAAATCCGATTTTGGCTCTCGACGTAGACTGCACTCGGAGTTAGAAGCTCGAGATTAAAGTTCGATATCTGCAACTCTTCTAGCGATTGCGTAAGCGTATTAAATTTGAAAAAGACAAATTTGTCAAAATCGTTGATACCGCCTAGGATGTAGATATCCGTTCCCACAACAACGGCCGATGTATACATGGCTCCGCCTGGTAGCTCAACGCTCAAAATCTCGGTTGTTCCGTCCTCCGCTGAAAACTTCAAAATAGATTTATCCGTTTCTCCCAGCCCTGCATAGCCGCTGAAAGCGTAAATTTGTCCATCAATAATTGCGGTTGCCCCGGACTGAAATGGGCGTGGCAGGCGCCCAGCTACGACTGTGGTGCCATCTAGCGTATTATATTTGAGTACTTCATCTGGAAGGTCCTCCCACCCAAGCAGGTAAACAGACCCTTGTAGGTCAGAGACCGCGCTGTGAAGGGCCAACGGTCGGGTCAAGTCTGCAACTCTTATCGGCTGAGGATCTGCTGTTGTTAATTTGTAAACGGCTTGAGTCGTGTTCTTGCTTTCCAAATTATTGACAAACTTTGGGCCAGTAACAGTCCAGTCCCACTCGATAAAACGTCCACC
>JAQFYP010003808.1:0-10454 GCA_034694865.1 Bilobella braunerae
CCAAATCTATGCTTCTCCACCCTGAGCCAAGAACCCTGTGTATTATTCTAGAGTGAATTTCAAGGCATTTCATTGCTCTAATTTGAGCTTGAATTTATCCTTTGTAAGTATGAACTATTGCAATATTTTCACATTGCAAAGAATTTAAAAAATCTGCTTTGTTGACCACTATATCGTGACAATGTTTGAACACGACAATCGACTAAAACTATTTATAAGTAATAATATTAATAACGTTTTGTATTTTGCTATTAATGTTAGTCTGATGCGAAGGCATATTTTGTGTACAAGGGATAGTTTGCCTAAAGTTAAGGGTAGTGTTACGGGAGGGCTAGGCTAGATAAAAATTACGTAAACTATTATTTGAATTTTTAGTATTCGTTTTCTGATTTTTTGATAAACAAAGTTATGCTAATACTTATGTCTAGGCGCTGCAAAGAAAGCTTTTAGTAGAGAAGATAACCTTGAGGATTTTTCTGTAGTACACAGTCCAGCAAAGGAAAACTTAAAATACTTAGTGCCGCTATGGACAACAGTAAAATGAACTATTGTTCTGAACAAATAGTTTTCTACTAGTTCCTAAGCTGGAGCCAAATAGGCCCTACAAAAATGCTCTGGTATGCAAATTTGGTAGTAAAGCTTTTCAAAACTTTACGAAAAGATTAAGTTATTTAAGTTGTTTGCTTGGTTTTAATTATGCTCCTCCGACAAAAAAATTAATTATGTAAGCAGATGCTCAACATTTTTAACAAAAGTTTAGTTAGCGGAGGTGAACATCAATCATTTGTTAAAAGTACGTTAGGACCTTGTATGACAAACAAGAATGAGAAAGACCTAAAGGTCCAACTTAGGGCAAAACGTTAGAGGAATTGAAAAAATTTGCTTGAGAAATTTGCTCGTTTTGGGTATTTTATTATTCTTCTCTGAAAATGACGATATAGGTTAGGCAACTAAGCTCCACCACACTAAGCCTATGCATTATGGCTTATGTGCAAGTTAGAGGGCCTCACAAGGGCATTAGTTTTGGACATTTGTTAGGGGCATTTCTTCCATCACCCTCCTTGTTCCATGAATCAAAACAAATGAATTATAAATTAATGAATTAAAAACTTTCGCGGAATTGCTAATTTGCGATAGGTTTAGATATTATGCCACTCATATCCCATCACCGGCCATCTTGACGTGAAGCAATTTCAAATACCCGACAACAAATATTGGTTTCACAATATTAATATTAACATAGCATGAAACTCCTATTTACTACGTTTTAGCATACATGATTTTGATTTAGCAAGTTTTTTTTGAAACTTCGATTGATCGGGGAAAGGCTCTAAATTAAAGTTAAATGTTGCTTTATTATAAGATGAATGATATATTCTAGTAAAATTTACCCTATGCAATTGCACTTGAATTTTGTTACTTTACCGGAAGGTATAGTACAACGTTGTCCAATTACTATAGTGACCTTGCGGCATAAAGTTGCACGGACCATGATACAAAACCACAAAACTAAAAAACGAGGTTATTGGATGTGTTGCATTTATGTAACCAATGTCGTAACGCACAGCTCTTTCCATACTATTTAAATCATGGCCCAAATAGTTAGCTCAGAGTGAAAAGGGAAGGGTGCTAGCGGGAAACATTAAGCTGCAAAAACGCTAGAAAAACTTCTAAAAAATAAACTAGTCTCTCAACTAGTATTTCGAATTCGATAAAATGCTGTGCAGCGTTGGATCATTTTTAATCATACTGATGAGCCTTTCGGTTCAAATTTCAGGATGGGAAGTGGTAAGGACTTTGAGATACTGTACTAACTTTCTAGACAAGCCATTCTTAAACAACGGTCTCTTCAACTTAATTAATTGCTGAACGGACTGTTTTTTAGTCATATTGTTTGAAAACTCGCAAATGCCTTTTTCATTATCAGAACAGTTCTCGCTATGCAAGCTTCATATCTCAGGGCGGCTTACGCATTTTTTTTTACTTTTATTGAAAATTAAAAAATTGAGATTTTGGAAAAAAAAATCACTTTTTATAAATTAAAGGTGCGCGTTTGTTGTGCGGTTTTTGTTAACAAACTCTAGTTGTAGTTCACACAACTCTAGTTGTGATTTCAGGGATCCAACACATACAACATAATGTTCTTACTCTTCAACGCAATGAATTGTAGTAGGGCTCCCAGGCCCACCGGCCACCAGTTAAAACTGCAAACTAATAGGTGGTGGGAAAATGGGAAAAAAGGGGACCCGGGATTCGATCTCGGCAAAGCAAATGGTAAGGTTGCTCGTGTTACCACGAGACCACGGTGCCTCTTATACCTAAAGAGGCCAAACCAAGACGCTATTGCTTTGCTATCCCACAAAACCTTACCTACTGTACTGCTCGTTACGAGTCTAACAATCGCAACAACGTACAACAAGTTGTAAAATATACTTTCTTGTTTCTTAATATGATGATTTTATTTATTGATATATGACGAAACCTAGATCAACGTGTTAACATTGTTGTATTACTAAAAACAAATTAGAGAATAAATTGTTACAGAACACCTAAAGTAGCTTAACTCCCTTGGTATGCATTTGCATTGAATCTATATTTGTTACCCTTGTTCAATTTATTTTTTAGGATTGGAAATGGGAGCAACCTAAAGCCTTTAAGACGGAAACTGTGGCAACATTGACGGGGCGTGAACAAATTAAATTTGTCGGCTATGGGACTGAACTCAAGTGCAACCCAAAATACTTTTTAATTGTCTGCAAAATAAATAAATCTCCAAAGCAGGACGAGATTGGACAGCTGTTTCTTGCAGCATTTCTCCAGCGTCGAGACGTTGGTTATGACTACTATGAACTGCCAGTTGGAACGAGCGACAAGATGTTAGTAGGTCAACTGTTTCCAAACCAGAGGACATTGAAAGACGTATTTACTGTGCCTGAAGGTACTCTGTTTGCTGCGAAAAACATTGTTCATATTTTTGGTGAAAATTTTGGTCAGAATGGCTGCTTTTCGTTTGAATTTGCAGTCGCAGTTGCTATGGATTCTTGGTTCGCACGAATTCAGCGTAAATAGCAGTGCTGCTTCTGCAACGTTACTTTTGTTGCATTTTTGTATTTTCAGTTTTTTTTTGGTTGAAATAAAACATTACTTCTAAGCTGCGTTTTGCGTTGTTGTCTCTATATTTACTGAAAACCGGTGATGATCCGTTAATGTACTAGACTTCTTCAACTCTAACACCTACGTGCAGTTACCGTGGACATGCATTAAATTATTCAAAGAAAATTGAAATTTTCAAATTAGAAAGAGTAAAGTAGGGAATACTACCCAAGTGACTTTGCTCAATGACAGTTACCTTTAGAGAGACGTTAGTTTTGATATGCCTTTAATATCAAGATAACTTTTATATTGGTCAAAAAATTTTGAAACCGGGGCTAAAGACGTGGAAGCATTAATTTTACTTGTATTAAAGTTTAAATGTAGGTTTAAAGGGAAATAAAGAGAGGTTGTTTAAGCGTTTTGTAGTTACCCTAAATATGCAGTAACCTTTATTTCAATCAAAAACGTCATAGTTATAGAGAACTAACTCGCCGGAACGACGGTCTGATATTTTATAGATAGTAGTTTTTGCAAACTTGGCAGTTAAGTATATTGTAAAAATAAACAAGTACAAATAGAATTCTGGGGATTTATTTATAAGGAAAACTCAACACAATGTACACATACACAATAGTTAATTATTATTCACTTGTCCTTCGTAAGCGTTACTTTTGTCACCGAGCTAGACTTGAGCATTCTTGTAATCATGTCAACCTTAGCCAGATAGCTCGATCTATTATCCCACATCCGAAATGCAGGCCGATAATACGTCGACGCTCGGGTCAACCAAGTAGCGGAAGTAGAAATTTTAGGCAGAAAACATTAGAAGTTAGAAAAAATTAAAAGTATTAAGATGAAAAACAGTATTTTGGATGTAATGGGAGTATCTGTTATCATTGCAACCTTCTTAAAAATTTGTTTCTTGCTAAAGTGAAGTTTCGACAATCTGATACTTTTGTTTTGAGGTCAAAAGGTTATTTTTGCATAAAGAGGGGCTGTGGGGTCATCGATACCAGCATAACTTTTTATTTCATGCAAAACTGGGGTTTTACCTCGAAAGGTCATATACGGGTCAAGAAGTCAATTCCGGTTGAAAATGGGCTCTGAGGTCATCGACACCATCATAACTTTTTGTTTCATCCAAAAGTAAAATTTGTCATTGAAAGCTCATGTTGGGCCAAGGGGTTATTTTTTGGGTCATTGGGGGATCAAAGGTTTCAAAAACAAAATTGTTCCTCCTCATAACAGAAAACACTTTTACAGAAGTAGCTTTTCATGTTGTCATAGAATGATACCCTTGACCTTGACCTTTGAGACAAAAGGGGGTCACTCGTGGACAAACAAAAACAAACTTGAACTGGGCCGGATCTCAACGAACTCATATTGGAAAATAGAATTGATATATGTTGTGTAGTTCCTGAGATAATCGCGTTACTCGTAAGACGGACAGACAGACAGACTTTACGAAAACATAAGTAGTAGTCGCTTTGCTTCAGCTACTAATAAGGTGAAAAATGAAACTTACGTCCCGAGCATTTACGACCCAAGTAGACCTTGGCCATTATTTTTTCTACCAATGTTGTCAATTGATGGAGCACTGGAAATGCGTTGAGCGGCGCTGGAACTTCTTACTACATAAAGCCAGAGAAAAGTATGCGCACTTTCGTCTAAAAAAGTCAGATTTGCTTCAGCTAAGGTTTTATAAGTAACGAGTAAATGTGGTGTGCAAAACAAAACAATTCAATTTCAATTCATAATAAATTTAACCTTGAGTATAATTACATAACTTTCTCTTAAATTTAGTTGATATACGGTAGCATTAATGTACATTTAGTTAATATTGCTGCAGATTTACATTTTATGCGCGAGAAGCGGCATCAAATGTGCCGAAGATTAATCTGGAATGGGCTAAGTCTATAGTCAATGCTTATGCGTGGTTTGTTGACAATAGTTATTAATTAAATATAAATGCATTTAAATATATCAATAATTTTTAGTTTTTTTGGAAATGGAATTTAGTCACTATTAAGCTCAGTGATTTGCAATAGGAAAATATCGTAAAAAACAATTCAATTCAACATTAATTTGTTGTGAGTGTGAACTCGATTCTAATTATATAATTTTGTATTATAGTTATTTGATTTATGTTAGCAATTAATTAATTTTGGTGCTGCTTTGCACGAAATGTTTGTGGAGCGGCATCACATGTGCCGAACTAAAAATTTGAAAGGCTATACCTTATAGCGCATTCTTATTTTATAGTTTATTGGCGAGAATATGTTTCTTTTAAATTAATTTTTTTGGAAATCGAGTTTTGTCAGTACTCAAACAGCTAACATCAATAAAAAAAAATTATCATCACTATTTTACTGAATTTAAAACTAATGCGACCTCATCGCTTACTTATTTTAATCCATTTTTCATTTAGTTTTAATAGTGCTTCAGTGGACTTATGCTGTGTTCAGCTATTAATGTAATTGGTAAACTTTACTTATACTCTCGTATTCTTACTAACACAATAATACTAACATCTTGATCTGGGTTTGCCATGTATCAATAAAATGCTTGATTGATTGACTAATTCAAATCTGTTTTCAGATATGAGTTCCGACACAGATCAAGTTTGATTTAGTTTGACCGAATGTGACCTCTTTGGGGGTCAAAAGTCAAGGTCAATGATATCGTTCTATGACAACCTCTACAAAGGTTGTTCCTCTCACAAAGGGGTTCAACATTTGTATAAGGCACTTTTCTCTGCAGCTACTCAATGACCGCTAAAAGGACCCTTTGACCTCAAAAGGACCTTTCAAAATTAAACCCTTTTTTTGGTATAAAACAGAATGTTATGATGATCCCGATGACCCCAGATTCCCGGTTCACCTAGAAATGTCCTCTTCCCATGCGAGAACCCGGACTTCTGATTTCTAGTCTAATGATTATAATATATTTCTAATTCTTTTTTCTAAGATAAGTTTAAGTTTCTAAGTTTCTAACTTTCGCTACTGGTTGACTGTTTTACCACGGTTTGTTGAGCATTCCGCGGTTTGGGGAGTGTTGTTTCTAAAAGAGCGGACGCTGCCAACAATACATACATGTGAAAGGAGTTCAATTCAGATCTACCGAAAGCTACATTTTGAAAATTGAAGCCAACAATTTGTATGGAAAAGCAATGAGTGCACCATTACCTATTGACCGCTTCTTTTGGATTCCCGACTTTCAAGATCTCAAACATGTATTCTTGCAAACCTCCACAATAATAAGAAAACGAGATACATATTTATGTGGATCTTCAAATTAATAAATTACTCCACAAAAAATTGAATGATTATACTTCAGTTCCAGTGAAAGAAAAGTAACTGCTCAAGAGTTATCAGCACCACATCAACATCAACTGCTTATTTGTGGTTGTGGTATTTAAATTTGATTTCGACTAGTCAATGCATTGTATCTCGGTAAAATTGTTAATCGAAGTCATTTAACAAGCACTGCTCGTATTGTAGTTTCTTTTTCTATTTAGTTTGATATTGGCAAACCCGGATCAACAGGAATTCAAGAACAAAGTAGAGAATAAAATTAGATGTCTTCTAGGAGGCATTCTAAGATAATTTACCAATTTTACCAAAGAGCATGATACAGAAGTACAATTTGCTCAAAGTCATTCACCAAAATACAAATTTACAACTCAAGGGAAGCAAACAGGTACAAATTATTAATTTTTAGCAGTACAATGAATGTGTATGAAGTGTTGTTATTTTGTTTCAAGGCTAATATAAAGGACTGCCATAATAAACAACACTAGTTTCGGATAGCTTGGGTATTAAGCAACCATGTACATATAAAAGAGTGTAACATATTTTAAACTGTCAATAAGTTTGAATTTGAATACTATATTTGCATCACTAAAATTGTGTGTGTAGTAGGTTGTTATCTGCACCAGAAGTAATATTGCTTATTTCTCGGCTGCTTTTAGTTGCAACATGATAATGCAGTAAGTTAGCATGAATGCAAACATCTATAGTATACATAAATACACATGTTAACAATTTTAAACAGTAGCAAGTGATTTAAATATATATTAATATATATTAGTATTGGATTAGATTTGAGTAACTAAACATGGTAGCATACACGACCCGCGATAAAGCAAAACGACGTGAAACAACTTACAGCAAACACGAGTTCAGCATTGATCTTGAATAAGTCACAAGCAGTTAAATTCCAATCCCACGCTTGTAAAACCTGCAATAAATTAATCAAGCGCCACTTTAAAGTATTTCAAACAAATTATGTTAACCTACCATAATAATAAAGTTTTCACATCATGTCAAGCAGATTTTAGTCAACTGGACTCTTCACCACTTCAAAATGCTTACAAGCAGATTGATGAAATTCTATCCCTTGACCCAGATTTTCATGCTGCACCAGATCACATCAACAAATTCAAGAAGCGCAATCGACACAGAAGAAACACAAGTAAACTAGATGATGCAGGCCTAGACCCCACTTCTCCCTCCACTTCACCCAGCTCAAACACAACAGTGTTCACAACACCTCCGGCTTTTAAACTAAAATTACAAAAGCAATTCGGAACAGTATCTGACGACTTTCTAAACTCAGCATACAAAAAACTCATTGCATTTAGTAACGGTGAACTAACGGATACACGAGATTTATTTACTGTTCAAAAACTTTACAAACTTTGTAAAAACTATTGATTTTTTGAATTAAGTTTTTAGTTATTATTGTGTTGCATTTTAGTAGTTAAGTAGAACATCATTTTTCTCAAAAATTGAACTCCATTGGCATTATTGAACTGCTTTATATTTACTTCATCACGGTAGGCAATTGTATTGTAAAATTGTGACTCAAAATTGTCCTTCCTGTTGCCCCGCATCACAGGCTTCACGCCTGCGAGAGGTGGTAACCAAATAAAAAAATAATAAATAAAATAAAAAATAAAATAAAGTTTTGGAAATTGACATGTTGTACATATGCATTGCCTACCTAACAAGATAGTTTAACACCCACTTGTTTTGTACGCAAGGCTAATTGAATATGGGCCCTGATATTAAATGTAGTGTGTTTTACTCTGCCAATAAAAAAAAAGTTGATTTCTGCCCATTTACGTTCGCTACAATTGCCCACACAACTTATCAAAATCAAGAATGCGGACAAATCTTAGCTCTCTCACCTTTGCAAACTTCTGGAGCTTCGAATTCGCCTTATCGTGATGTTTCATTTTTGCCATTAAGTGTGTACATCGAGTTATTTGAAAAAAAAATCTAATATAAAGGTCGGTAAAATTCAATTTATAAATATACAATAAATCAAGCTATGTAAATACTTTACATCACCATTCTCTTCATTTGATTTCCTAAATACGCCAATGACAGTATTTGCAACGCACCTTGTGAGCAATAGACAATGTCAAATAGTAAGTTAGCTGCAACGCTCAGGTCAAAACTCAATGACACAATGTGTAACGATGATCGAAACTCAAATATTCCGGCAAAACTAC
The DNA here is from genome assembly GCA_034694865.1 of Bilobella braunerae. Taxonomy (NCBI): domain Eukaryota; kingdom Metazoa; phylum Arthropoda; class Collembola; order Poduromorpha; family Neanuridae; genus Bilobella; species Bilobella braunerae. Next base: position 8,612 of record JAQFYP010003808.1, read on the forward strand.
CTCCAATCGTATTATATTTATCATACATCAGTTGTAACTCACACAAGGCTTTGACTTTTTTTTCAACTTCAATTTCAATTGGAACATAGAACACTTGTGAGATTTGATGCTTTCGAAGATACAAATTCTTAGCGAATGTTGCTAGTTCTTCAAAAATCTAGAGAAAAATTTCGTCAAATTGTTGTATCAATTTAATTCCACAGAAGAAAACAAACGAAAATGCAGCAAACGCAGACACATACACAAGTAGGTCGACTGCCGCAAGCCAGTAAAAAATCAGTGAGTCGTACAACTCAACGTCGTAAAATACTGTGAAATATTTATAACTTGCAGCGACCTGGGTGATGAGGAAAGTCAAGGGAATGATAAAGCTAAGTTTGAGACATCTGCTAAATTCCCCGTTAGCGGAATTGTCGTAGAAAACAAGCCACTAACCCAACCACTTAACATTAAACAGTAAAAGTAGAATGACTCAAACAGTTAAAGACTATATATCAAACCGAACCAGCCAGACCTCAAACTGCATTCAGAACAACTAAGCATACTAAACCACTAAACGCACCAAAATGCACCTTGAGCGTCTTTTAACGGGAACCCTGGCCAAGGACGGAATAGAACGTGGTTTCAAATCCCCGCTCAACCGCAAAAATGTCTTGCTGTTGGTTTTCCCCTAAAGAAATTGCTTAGGTTTTTGACGTTTCACATTCCTGTATCTTCGTGATTAGGTTGCACAGTCAGAGGATATGGTAATAATCCGGCTTTCCGAGTAGCATCGTCTTAATTAAAAAACACCCTCATTTTCATAGATATATTGATTCCTTCCCATCCTTTTCACTCCTTTACAAGGTGACCACGACCAGCCGGTAAGCGGGTATGTTAAATAACGCTCCTTCTCCAGTAAACGCCTGATCAAGGTAGGTTAACAAAAATAACAAAAATTAGGCTAACTTTGTGTAAGTTGTTACTCTCTCCACCTCAAAGTGAAAAAAGAGTGATGATCTAGTTTCAGAATAATAACAGATAGTGCTCAATTTGATAATGGTAAACTTTAAATTCAGTTTTAGCGTCAAAAAGTGATACCAAAAGAATATTGAAACTAATAAGAGAAAGTGGTGTGAGAAGTAATATTATGTTTGTGATGATATACTGCTTCTCATTGTTTGGTCAAGTAACCACCCCCATGGAGGATCTTGAGCGCGGCATTCCATACAAACATGATACTTGTTGCTTACAAGTAGTTTTTATGAAATCGTGTGTACGTAGATCTTGAGTGATAAAACGGGAAGTAGTTCTAACTTCATTCTACTGAACTAATTAAGTAACGCCTTTTTTCTTGTACTATATAGTAGTTTGCTGCTACTGACGTTAGAATATTATTATTTATTTATTTATAAATGTTTCTTAAAGTTTATTTTGAGCCACAAGCCCATGAAGCTAGAAATAATTACAAATTATTTTTTGACAATAATTGGAGTTTGGTTGGAATTTTCAAGTTTTTTAGAAAGTAGTTCAGTAATTTGTTTGTGTTGCTTGAATTTGACACATAATTTGCTATCAAAAAGTACAATTTGAAAGATGCTTACTGTACAAATCAATTGAAAAAAAAGTCTCACTCAAATCCTTCACGGTCTGCGCCGTGAAAAGACTTTGGCTGGTATGAATAAAACGGAGCAAATGCTCCTGAGAAAAAGGTCAAAGCAAATGCTTAATTGGTGGAGCAAAAGCATTTGCGCGTGAGCATTTGCTCCTCCTCGTATGAATAAATGGAGCAAGTGCGTAAGGTGCTTTTGCTCGCACTTTTGAAGCAAAAGCTTCAATCACGTGATCAAAATGGGTGGGAGGG
>JAQFYP010003809.1:0-10450 GCA_034694865.1 Bilobella braunerae
TTCAACGACACAGAGTTTTGGGGGGACCCTGAAGTGTTCCGTCCTGAGAGATTCCTTCGTGGCGATGGGACCCTTGAGCCTGCAAAGACAGAGCGCATGTGTCATTTTGGAATAGGTATAATAAATCACATGCAACATTAGTAATTATAACAACCAACTTCAATTAAAAAAACTGAAAATTAAAATATCAGAAGATTTGTTTAGCTAGAAGTTATATTAGTAAAAATTGTATTAGCATAAAATTTAGTATGTGTAGTTCATAGTTTTTGTATCTTGCGTGGCATTTTTTGTGGGTGCAGTGAAGGTTAATGAAATATGTGAATTTTTTAACTAATGGTGATTTATGACTCATTTTTACAGGTCCACGAGTTTGCTTGGGCGCATCAATGTCGACACCTTCTCTCGCTATAATCATAGTTGCACTATTGAAAAAGTTTTCTTTCAAAATTCATGGCGATGAACCAAGCCTTGAGCCGGAAAGAAATTCGATTGTACTCCGTCCTGCCCCATTTTCCCTAAAAGTCAAAGAACTATATTAAGTTGCGCATTTACCCAATTACAAAATGTGCAGAAAAATGATGTATAGACGTTACAAATAAAGTAAATTAGTTATTTCAGTAAGGTATGAAGGTTATTACCTTAGATAAACAACAATTTGTTAATTTGTAATTTGTTTCTGGAAATTGATTGCACCACCACGTCTTGTAAGGTTAAAAAAAGTTTTAATCTGTAAATTAAGTGATATCATTGTACTGTGAAATGAAATGAACTGTACTCATGACATTGTGTTACTAAACTAAGGCCATCAAAAAAATTCAAGATTGTTTACTGCATATACACGTTTTTCATTAGAGTAGAAAATATAAGATTTGTATCGATAAAGCTTCATTGGAAACGTGAAGTTGAAAATGTTATTTTGTCTTTTGCAAAACGAATTACTAATTCACTCATCTCGTTTAATTGTCACTATTAAACATATTACCGCTGGAGAATTACTCACTGACATTTGAATGTTTTTAATGACTTTTGAACTTAAGAACCCAAATCTACGTTTTCCACTTGAAAATTCACATTTCAGTTATTCAAAATGTTGGACTTTGCAATTCGTTCTTAATTGCAGAGGGGAAATTTACGCATAACTGGCATAAACCTTGCTCAAAACATGAAAACAAAGATATCCAAACAATTATTTCGTCAAGATGCAATGACGCAAAGCGATGTTTTACTTCTATACAGTGGGTAGGACGTGGTTCGTCTGCTAAATTGCAATTCTCAAAACAACCTTGACTTCATTTGTTGCTGAAATGAAACTTGTGTTGGAATTAACCGTAAAGAGTAAGATTTATGTAAGCAAACAAAGCACGCTTAATACACAAAAAGGGCAAATAGTTCTTAGAATAGTAGATGCGCTTAAATCCTTGAAACATTCAGTCCTTCCTTATTTACAAAACTATGTAGAACGTTTAAGGACCAAAGTGGGCGACGTCAGAGAGAATTTTTGATGTCTTACAGGCCTGAATCATAAAGACTACTAATCTGGAATGGGCCTAACTTCTTCCTCATAACCGCACGTAACCATACTCAGACATATGGCCAAGGTATGAAGTGAACGTTCACGCTTAAGCAATATTCGATTTTTTAGAAACCGATAGAGTAGAAACAGGAATAGAATAAGCAACAAAGCGAAATCATTGAACAGGTTGCAAAATATAATGAGTCCCTTTCAATATTTTATCTTCTAAGAGATTTCGGTGTAAGATTTGCTCTTGTTCCTCTAGGGTGTTATTGAGAATTTGTTGAATAAAAATTCAATTCAAAATTGTCAATTGTGACGGCTGAGGTAACGAATTGCAAAGCTGGCTTATTAACAATTGAGAATTGAATTGGAATTGTCAAGGTTTTTGTGTTCTAGCAAAACAAGCCTTGAAAAATAACTTATTGTGAATTAGAAAACATAGCACATGTTTCATCAGAACTTTGATATAATAATTTTTGGCTCAAACTAAACCTGAAGTCGTGAATTTTGATGATGTGAGGACAAAATTCAAATTGATAGTCTCACTGCAAAGCAGTTGTCATAAACTTTTCCAGAATTTCAAGTTTGTTTTTTGCTTTTTTAGTTTATATTATTTACATTTGTTTTAGTAGAATGAGGTGTTGTAATCGTACCAACTTTACAGATCTATATGAATGTGTAAAAAAAACTTTGAGATGAAACCGAGTGCTGACTTCACGGTTTGCTATTTTGCACAATGAAGTGAAGTACCTATTGGAGCGCAAATCTTACGGTGCTAGAAATAAGGTGCCTATTTAGGGTGCTGCTTTCACGGTACTAAAGGTACCTACTTCATTTACCTCAGCAAAAAAAAGGTAGAAGCTGCATAAACCAGAACAGTCATCGCGATTTATAATTCATGTTATAATTCATTCATATATTCAGTAGCTTAGAAGTTTGTTTAGAAAAACAACATTTTGTCTATTTATAATGTGGGTTCCAGAGAATGTTCTGTTGCGCAATAGCGATAGTTGGGTCATCGGGGTTAGTTCTTTGTCATTTCCATGACCCTCCAAAAGTTTGAGGTTTTCCGTAGTTTTAAAATAAACTATAAGTTTTTAAAAGGCAATAAACTACGTTAAACTTAGAATAATATGTCACAATTTTTATAAAACTGTAAAAAGTTTTCATGAACCACATGATACTTGTTACAAATGATCTAGCAGTAACTCATAGTTAAGTTTCAGCCTTTTTCAATTTTTTCGATTACTTGAATACAAACTAGATAATTTTTATCGGGTTATTTGGACCGCCCTCGTTGTAGGTTGACTCATAGGAAGTCATCACATTACTGGTTATACGATCATTATTTAGAAGAAACAAAATTTGATTTAAGCAGTTCATTGTCACTTTTGCCATTGCAACACAGAAATATACTGCAGTAACCCAAAATTTTACAATACAGCTCCTCAATAAAATTTAAGGACTCTATCTGTTGGATTCCGGATTATTCCTTTGCATGCTGTAGAAAAGTAGAGCAATTATTCATACTATACTTTATACTATTTTAACGTCTAAACTAAGGAGATATTTAAACCACAAAACAATTTAGTGTGTAAATCTCACAACGGATGCCAAACCTCATATATATAGTCATTGTTAGCAGTGAATGTTTGAGCTGATGCACGACTTTTAAATTCACTGTTGATTCTACTGTTGCGAAGTGTTCCATGTGCCCTAACAAGATACCATTGTAAGATGCCCATTGTAAGATGGGTTTTCAACGACACGTTTACTTTAAATTCTTTACAGATCATACTAATGAAGGGTTTCTCTTCGTGTGTTGGTGTAAGTGTTGCTCCAAAGCGCTTCTGGTAGCATACCAAAAGTGCAACAACACTTCCTTGTTGCATGAGCTCGATCGGGGCACTTATAGCGGCCGGATTGAATAAAATTCTTTCCACAAGACTAACACTTGAAATCTTGCCGTTGTTTCGAATTTTTTCTTAGGTGTGATTTCAGGGTCGACTGGGAGTTGCACTTGAGTTCACTAACGTGACACGCGTAATGGTTTTTGTTACTTGAACTACGCTTATTTTTCAGAAATAACGTAGCGAGAGCAAAGAAATTATTTGAATAAATAGCGCTTGTGAAATCAAGTAACTTATTGTGTAATCTGCGTAAATGGTGCAGAAGTGAATGTCTATTGGCAGTTTTCACACTCAGTAAGATTTGTTGTGAGCTCGTTTGTGAAATTTAAGATGTATTTTTGTATGAAAAGCGACTGCTCCAGTTGCACAGTTGAACGAACTATCGTTTGTTCTGTGGTGTTTTCTATGTATGTGATCATTTAACAAACTCTGGCAACTGGCTGGGTATTCACAAATTTGGCACATGTAATTGCTGCGTCTTGTATGGCTTTCATGTGTCTTTTAAACTTACTTTGTCTGGAAAATTACTTTGCGCACATCAAACACTTCACATACCTTGAGTGTGTGTACGAACGTGTAAATTGCTTTTTGTTGTAAATGTTTTGTCACGAATGTTGCTCGAGGGGCGAATATAATTTAAGTGAATGAGCAAGTGTTGTTTTTGGGTCTTGCGCGATTTGCATTTAACTTTAAACTTGGTGCATCTGCATAGACGCTGTTCCAAATGCACCTGTAAGGAGAGGTTTTGAAATTTGGCCTGAGATGATAACTTTGCGCCACACGACTGACAATTATAAATCATCTTGAATTTTTCGATTCTTTTGTTACTATCACCGTCTGCAACTAAGCCATGTAATCTGTGTTAATGCTGTGCGTTTATTAGTTTTCCAACATTTAGAATTAACAAACTGTCGATTTGTGGGAAATATATTTGATTTTTTTTACGCATTTAAATTATTCAAAATAACTACTTCTTCTTACCTTAAAGTCTTACCGTAGAAATTGAGAATTACTAATTAGGCGGAATTTATAGTTTTTACGGTTAAAAAATTACCATAGAGTAATAATAATCTCTATTTTGGAGTGATCTGCTTTACAAAAAAGATAGGTTTAAAGCGAACAAAAATCAGCAGCAGGTGAAATATATGTAACAATAATAAAAATGGCTTATAGGAGGCTTTTGCTTCAAGGATGAATTTATAGGACAAAACCCTTCGTTATCCCTCTTTTCTTATTATCAGTTGTTCACTTTCTGGCACAAAATGGAAGGAAACTTTTGTTTCAAGAAGTCAGCAAAATATCGGCGGGGATTTTTTTACTAATAAAAATTTATTAACTGTTTACATTTATTTGTATGTGTAGTCATATTATGCAAATACACAAACGATATTCCGTTTTTATTTAACTTTACACAAATATTGGATTTGCGTTTAGAGTTAAATTTATTTGGCTAATCAAGTTTACAGGCAAACATAAATTCGGAACTGAGTAGTAATAATTTGCATTTACAAGACGTGTATAATATTACATAATAATTATAGGTACCCTAATATTTTACGTAAACTTTACCGGTTCGAGACTTACCGCATGGTTTGCGCCTATTTAATCCAATAATAGAATGGTTTTTAATATCTGTGAAAATTTTAAAATCTAAAAATTTCAAATCAATGTTTTTGGAAACTTAAGGCTAATCGAACTTTAAATCAATCTTTTTTTGTCATTCTAAACTATTCCTAACCATTTACGGCATTTTAACGAAAGGTTGATATGCTGCGCTTTTAGCGATTGTTTACGGAATATTTTAACCATAATTTTTTTTCCGTATTTTGGCAATTTTTAGCGTTTCATTTTTCAAGAATTCAGAACTTCATGTTCCAGAAATCTCACTAAATGTTCTTGAATTTCAAATAATATAAATAGTAAATGCGGAGTCTAAGATGTCAGTAAATAATTTCTACTCGTGCTACAATGTGCTTTATAAATTATTCTTAGTTAGACTTTAGAAAAGTATAAGGTGAGGACGCATTGACTGATAGCCACTTTGTAAATACCACTATTAATATAATCATATACATTTAGTATCCTTCACCCGGTATTTTCATTTTGACGATTCCTAACCAAATGCTTAATATCTACTAGAAAATATATAAAATGTGTGGAACGGATGTAACAAATCATTAGTGCTTGATTCAATCATAATTGCCGTAACAACGGTAATTCTGAGAGGAGTCTCAGCACTACCCTCTTTTGGATACCTCGCCTCACCCCTGCCTCCTGCCCATAAGGAAAAGGGGGCAAACTCGAATGACTTGCGTATTAATTCGATTCATGTTTAATTGATTTAAAGCTCACCAATCTCAACATAAATTGCGTGTTAATAAACTTCAGTTACCTCTGAAACGCAAAAGAAAATGAAGGGGAAAATAAAAAGACCGTTATTTGCCATTGATGGATATAGCGATGGTCAACAGAAGAAGGAACTTGTGAAGAAGGGTAGGGATTCGGTTGGGAAGGAGCTCATTATCATACGTGTTGTCATGAAACGGGGACTACAGATGGGGAGGACAACAACTTCATGTGAGGAGCGGCTTTAGCTTTTGCCTGACTAGTGGTTTTTAAGTATTTATTTTTGAAAAAACCTAAAACTACGGTAGTAAATTAAGCATGTGAAATAATAGTTTTTTTGTAGAGTAGATTACAAAAGAGAATTAATCTTCTTACTTTATTATTACGTGGCACCTCATTTGTGACGACAAGATGTAGAGCGTGATGTATATCCCATGATACAGTGGACAGTCTTTAATAATGTAAAAATTAAAACTCTAATTAAACTTGTAAAATTGAAAATGAAAGTATTGTTTTAAACAATTTATTTGTCAAGATTGTTCCACTTGTTTCTGCGATGACGCAAATCAATGATCTATTTCTAAATTTCACAGTTTGCAAGATTTCGCTAATCCGGTAGAGCAAAATTTACGTCATTCGTATTTTTTGTAGTGATAAAAGCCGACGTGTCGAAAGTGAAAGTAGGAAAACACTGTTCGTTAAACGTGACGTTTGACTTTCAAATTCCACTGTGATTCCCAAAGCAAAAAATAAAGTTCTAAGAATACTTGGAAAATAAAAACCTGAATACAAAAAGCGCTTCCAAACAATATTTTTTTTAATGGTTGTGATGCAATGACGTAAAGCCCGGATCTATTTCTAAATTTTAGAATATGAAAAATAATTAAAAACTTGCTAGTATTGAGAATGCTCTCGAGACGGCTTGGAAACCTATCGCGCAGTTTCTGTATCTTCTGACTCTGCAGCCTTAACCCGAAGATCGGGTAAGAGTCTGTTAAGGGGAAAACAAAATTGCAAAAAAAGTTTATTTTTGTATTTGTGGCTGACCAGGAATTTGAAGACACGTTCCCAGGCTTGCTAGAGAAGAGCTCCTAAACCGATTTACCAACTCAGCCGTCGTAAATTGACGTTGATGATTTCACTAAAGTTACAAAGCTCGGAATGACATCATAATTTAAGAAAGCAAATTACTGTGTTGACTCGACAATTATTACTAGTAGGTGTTAGAATTTGCTAAAACTTTTTAGTTACAAAAAGTGTAACCACGTAATTAAATGATAGTTCATACGTAAGCTGCTCAACGCAATAGTGAAGTTTCCATAAAATTAATCAAGAAAGACAATAAATCATGTAAATACAGTTAAAAACATTAAAAAAAACTTCATTACTTGACATTTCCGCAAGAAGATTCGAACATGTTGGTAAAATAGTAGAGATACGTCGGTAAAGTAAAAGGTAAAGTCTTGTTATCAAAAAATAAAAAAGGAAGTTCATATTATAGAACCATTCCCGTACCTTAAGTACTTAGGCCCACGAAATCAACCCGACATCATAAAAGGCGGTAGATTTTGCCAGATATCCGAAGGTGACTTTAAGTAATTAAGGGACTGGTCACTGGTCCCGAGGTGTAATTTTATGTGTGACTTGTGTTTTTTTTTTTACCTTAATGATAAATATAAAAAGCAAAGCGAACATGTCAGAAATTTTTTAGAACATTATAAAAGCACTTTCTAGATTTTTTCTATTGAAAAAGAAACTGGAGTAAGACCTGTGGTGTGTCACTGGAAAGTTTTAAAAGAAAAGTTAAGGAAAATAAAAAATTTTCTTGCTCCTTTACATTTGCCTATAGCCTGGTCAACATGCTTATGCTTGTGCTAGTAAGTGGGGAGGGTGCTCTCGGCCTGTGAGTTGACACAGAAGTTCCGAGGAGTGAGGCAAAGGGCTGTTCTGTTGAACAGTGAACGTGGGTTTGACCAATGAGGAGCTTCTGCAGGGTGCAGACACCAAACCTGGTTTTTTGCATACCGGCTCAAGCCCACCCTCCAAGCCCGCAACTTTCGAGGCTTCCACTCATCACTACCACATCACCAGTTTTTTCCTATGTGGCTTCCGATATTCGATATCGGCTCCTACCCAAGCTAGGACAAGCGTCCTAACTCCCCTGACTTCAGGCCGTGGGCCGGAAAATAAATTTTAATTCGTCCCAATTGTCGCAAGCTAATAGAATCATGAGAAATGATGGGAAACGGAAATGGAATCGTTAGTATAACTAATACACGTAAAGGGTCCTCTTTGAGCGACTGCTAAATTCCTCGTGACGGCAAGTAATGGACGCGTGGGTAAGAAGTCTAAGAATACCAATGAGTTCATTATCTAGTGCAACTGGAAACGGCGTTTAGACAAAAAAAGTGTCTACTGCACAAACGGTGCAAGCAGGTTTTATTGTTTTATTGAACAATTAATATTCTGGAAATCATGATTGTAGGCTGCAAACTTGTGATTTGAATTTGTAGGTCCATAAATCTCGACAAAATTTTAAAGATGTTTAGATAAAGATATCCATTTAGTTTTCGATGCATTTGGAATTGACGAATTGTTTCCGAACGATAGTGTTGGCAAGTTGAGCCCTTCTAATTGAGCCTTTTGCTGATCAGAAATAATATCCTTAGGAGATTGGGAGAGATCTATCGTAAGAAGTGGAACATGAAGTACAGAACGTGTCGATGCTTTTCTAAAAGGAGAATTTGGACCCGGCATTTTCTGATCAGTAATATACGGCGGATTTGAAGTTTTCTCGTTGATAGTAGCTTGAGATTGATACACTGTCAAATTCCTACTCTGAATCTCCATGCATTGGTCCATTCCATTCAGCAACTCTTTCTGATGCAAACATGACAAATACCGTGTTTCCTACTACAGTAGCACAGCAGCAGCAGCCCAAAATACACTGTTCCAACTTGGCTAAAATTAAGAGAATATATATGATTTTAAGATTGTTAACTTTAATTTTTGATTTAATCTTGATTATATTTTAAATAAATACTTACTGCCAACATAGTTGTATATAACAAATAGATATTAGAATTTTTATTTCTGCTTACATCAGAACTCGCCAAAAGTCCTGCTATATACGGAGCTCCAAATCCACACAAGTTTGAAATAGAGTTAACGAGACCCTGTAGTTGTATATGTAAAAAGTTTTACTTGAATTTTAAACTAACCCTACAATATGACTATATACTGTTTACTAACACAATGATTTATTAATCATGTTGGTCCATAGATAGTGTTGTACGCCAAATAAAATAAACGGTTGATTGGTTAATATTTTTTGACACTTTTTGACATTTGCCTATTACGTGGTCAACATGATTCATTGTGCTAGTGAGTGGTGGAGAGTGGTTTCGAACTGTGAGTTGACTCGGAACTTCTGAAGTATGAGGCTGAAAGCTTTCTGCTGAACAGTGAACGTGGGATTGACCACCGAGGAGACTCTGCTTAGGCAGAGGCTGAACACCGTTTTTCGCATACCGGCCCAAACCCACCCTCTACGACGGTAACTTTCGAGGCCTCCACTCACCACTACCACACCATCACTTTTTTACTTTGCTCCTGCCGAAATTCGATCTCGGCATCTACTCAAGTTAGGATGACTGTCCTAACCCCCCGGACTACGGGCCGCGGGCATTGATTGGTTAATAATTTGTTAGTCTGTTTTTGCAGTTTTTATTTACCTGTATTACACCACAGTGTCGTGGGGCAGTCCATTGAGTTGACTATGAAACCTCCAAATGAAACTCCAAGGAAACCAAGGGCAAGATTAAGCGAAATTACTGCTACCAGCCAGTTGCACCAAGCAAATATAACTAAAACAAACGCTAAAGCAGCACCCAAAAATGCTAGGAAGTAAAAAGGCAAAACATAAATACATTGGAAAATTTAAAGTATCGCGCAGCAATAATAATTATAAACATACCAACACTGTTGCATATTTTGCGCATGAAAATTATAGATGTCCAATTTAGTTCGAGCACAATGTCAGCCAAGTATGGGCCGAAAAGAGCAAGGAACCACATACAAAGGTGTGGAGTCGCAGAGAGCCAACTATTCTGTAATTAATTAAATGTACACAATTCTGGTAAATTTTGAAAAAAATACAATAAAATAGTTGGTGAGTTACGCGTTTTCTTTTGTTTAGAGTATATTTAAAAAGGATATATGCAATTTTCCTTACAATCTTAAGTTCAAAATTTAGAACTGTGCTCATGTAAGACGGAAGCAGCATTTGCAAAGTTGAAATTCCCCATATGTACGTAATTTGCGCAATTAGTATTGCCCAGACCGGAAGTAAGAATTTTACGCCACGGTGCTGACACGGATCCCCTTTTCTAAAAAAAAAAGAAATCAACAGCTGGATTAGTATACGAAATTTCCAAATTTTCAAAGTTTTTCTTTTATATAAAAATAAATTATTTTATACGGTTGGTAAATTGAGCTAAATTGAGCTTTACCCCTGATACAATTAAACCTATTTCAAAATCTCACCTAACCATACAGGGTGATTCAGAAGTAGGTCACGCTATTTGAAGACCGATAATTAAAAAAGTTATCGGTCGATTTGTGTTTTCAAAGACTTAAAATGACCGGAAGTGTCCAGAAGGATGTCCAGAATTTTGTG
>JAQFYP010003810.1:0-10450 GCA_034694865.1 Bilobella braunerae
TTATTAATATGACTGAAAGCACGGTTAATCATTTGCGTAAGTGTGGTTTGTATTTATACACTGATTTAATCATTCCTCAAAGCTCCACAAATAAGATTAATTTTTAAATAAATGCGATAAAGAAGGTTTAACCAATGATTTGCGTTGTAAAAATTTGTGTTGTTTTGCACGGAATTGCAAATATAACGGTTTTGGTTACAACAGAAGCTTAAACAAACAATCTTAATTGATGATTAACCATAATATAATACATTATTTTTTGTGATTGAGGTTAAATAAAGTATAACTAACGCTTATAAAATGTAAATGCCAATAAGGCTGACCTAAGACAATTTAAATGTTTGTCAGATTTTATCTATTTTATCAAATAATTGTAGGAAAAGGGCAATACGTCATTAGAAAAACAACTTAAGAGTAATGCGCAACATGAGGACATACCAAACAACATCCATTCAATCTTATCACTTTGGACTATTGGATTTGACGTACAATCAAATGAACTTGTTCAGAAGACAATTTAGAGAATGTTGAACCTATAGAACTTCGTTTAATGCTTCAACTCGCCTAGTGATTGTGAAATTTGAGGTTGTAATTTACCGCCGTCACCTCATCAAAATTGAGTTAACTTGACTGAGTTTTTTTTAATTAATGAAAAAACTACAAATGTAAGTGTAATAGGTTAGACATTTATTAATATATATATTGTCACGGCCACTCTCTTGTGCCACCATGAACTCTCGGCGGGGTCGGTGGTGCGCTCAATGGCAGAGTGGACGCGACAAATTGCTTGGCAATGAACGCTGGACAAGACATGACGAGAAGAATAGTGCAAATAACTTTTATTTGCACGTAGCTACAACTAGGGTAACAATCTGGGTGGGGTCAGCAAAGGTCAATGGCGGGGCCTAGTCGACAAGGCCATGGGCCTGAATGGTAGACAAGACAAAGGGCGAATAGCCAAGGACCGACTGACCAGGAATAACTACATGAGCACTCCTATTTATAGGATGTGCACTCGCAAGGTCGAACATACCACTGAACTGTAAGCAAATGACAAACGGATAAGAAATAGACAATGGCAGACACACGTCTGCTAATAAGCTTGACTTATGCTACATAACCTAAACGTCGCCTCCAAGGGGTCATCGACTTCTTGGGCGTGACAATATATAACGCAATGGTGGGGAGTCAACCACTATTTAACCATCTTTATCGGAGATCTCAACAGCAGACCGTGTGGCCCAATGCTAGAAAGTTGTTTTGAACGGAATCGAACATTTTCGGTTTGAACCGAACCTATTCTTTTTTACATTTTTAAATGGATGAAAACCGTCAACATCAATTGTCAATGCCTGAGGCGAGGCGCTGTCTTGACATTTATATGCACCTTTTAGAACTCGTTTCTAGTTGACTCCAGTCTGTTTAAATTAAAGTCACTTTTTAATGCTCTATTCGCTAAAAAAAGGAGAGAATAAAACTATAAGAAACAGGCTTTGGAAGTGGGTTTTGGTTTGGATTCATGGTTTGGAAGTAGCTGATGCTGTTGACATTCCACGCAGTCCGACAGTAGCAAAGGATGAATATAACAAAAACTTTTGTTTCATTGTATTTTACTATACTTCAAACAAGAGGACAAGTGTTTACGTACTGGTTATCAAAAAGGTACTTTCTATAATGGGCAGCTATAATTTTTAAAGGGAATAATATTGTATTGGATACAAATTTGCAGGTGTAATCCTAATCGCTTGTGTCAGCTTTAATTGTAATTATTGCATTAATTACTTACCGTGTTCATCAAAAGGATTCGGCGTCTCCTGTTCATCCGACTAGCCGTATTCTACAGGAAAATTATTCTGAAGAGTGGCTTTTAATAAAATGCAAATTTCTAAAAATCGTACTAAAAAACTGGTATTAAAATTGCCAATTCCAGCTTTTGTAAGACGTACTAAACATTTGAGTTTAGAACCCGTCAAAAAATATATTCCACAAAATTTAACATTTGAATACATTTTTAACCATTTATTCATTATTATAACACAAACGCTTACAAAGGCATTTACAAAATCGTGTACTAATTTTTTAGAATCTAGTAACAGTATTAAATTGAAATAAACTGAAATAAGATAAAAACAAATTATAATAACACGGGCCGGTGTACAATAATAACGTATAATATACTATTATATTATAATAACTCTATTATTAGTTAGTAATATAATACATAAGATAATCCTAAACGCTCACATCCAGTTGAGATAATCTTTTTGAATTGGATTACCGCAATTTTGCGTTTGAGCGATAGATTTATAATATATTTATATCAGAGTTAATTTTACTTATATCTAAACCACTATCTTCTCTTTCCACTACTTTGTACTTAACTCTACCTTAGTCAATCATTTTCAGTCAAACGTGACTAATAGAATTCTAATATACTGTTTCATAAAATGCTTTGTTTTTTTTTGTAATAAAACTTCTGCTCAATTGAATTGCATACTGCTATGAACCAAGTGCAATTAACTAATTATTCAAACGTTTACAGGGTTATTTTTCCAAGAAGCCGATACAAAAAAAACTAAAATTATTCCCCGGTTCGATGTCAACTTTTGTTTATTCAGGACGTGTGCTACATCCTAAAAGATCATCCGCAATGTATTTCAATTTTGCTTAAGCAAATGTCCTGTTTGCAAACCGGTAATAAATTTAAATATATTTTGTTATTTTATTTAATATTAATAGCTTGCGACGAAATGCTTTTGCCACACATTTGGATGTACAAAGAAATGATACTCAAGATTCGAAAACCTATTATTTTTTTCATCTAAATCAAACGAATGAAAAAATGTCGAGTATCGTCTTGCCTTTGAAAATTTCGGCCCTTTAATTAAAGCTCTGCGAAAGGTCAAAGCCGATATTGAATCATGTCTACAGACCACAAATACTACAGCTACCATCTCTGAGGAAATAAAAGACACTAACGATGACGGAGGTGACGAAAGTGAGGAACATGAGGAAGAAGAAAATGTTGTCGTCAAAAAAAATGAGAAATCGTAAAATGTAATACATATTCTTCAGAATTTTAATCAAAGTTGAAGCAAAAATATTTGTTTCAATAAAAGATTGACTATGCCAAGAAATAAAAGAGGTCAAAGTAAGTTTTCTTTAAGTTATTTAAGTTTTGCATTTTTTATTTAATTAGAATAAATTTGCTTTAATAATCAGATACTGCTACAAACATTGCGACACCTGACGGGTGCGTCAGTCTAATTTTATGCCAAAGCAAAGGCCGCGGCAAATCCATTTTCATCATACACGTTGGGTACATAAGTCTAAAATCAAAAGAATAACCAGTATTTTTAAGTGTTAAATAAATAATAGGGATTAGTTCAGTCAGTGTAGTTCAGATCTGAACTAGGTAGAGACCCAAGGCAAGTCAGTCTCCTTGTAACATTCAAACTATTCGTTTCTAAAATAAGAGACTCGTTCAATTTAACCAATTAACTTTATTTCTAATTAAACTAAATCAATCACAAGTTGAACACCGTCATTCTATTCATAATCACATCTCATCTTTCATCCTGAATTGATCATTTCAATGCACAACTAAGCAAGAACGTCCACAAGAGATACAGATTCTAACCAAACCCAAAGTTAAGTTTTGCAAGTGCTAATTTTCACCCTTCCTAGGAACGAAATTCGCCTATTAGCATAATGTGGGCTGCGCCTCTAGCGGAGCTGGGAGGAACTAAAGAAATGCTCTTCTAGCACTTCTTTTTTCCTTCTACTGGTGTCGGACCCAATTGAACCAAAAATTACGAGACAGTAGGGACCTAAAAATACCAACTCGTACCAGTAACAGTTAATGCCAAACGCAAAGAAAGCCGAAAATGAAAGAAGGAAGTCCCGAAGACACCAGGGCTTGGGTTCAGAAATTGATCCAAATTAAAAAAAAAAAACTCAAAACATGAATCCATCGCTAAAGAAACAGAATTTCGAAACCGCGGAAGCACACTTAGCGACGATTACATATTTGACCATACGATCGACGACAATTTGCTTGACGATAGTTTGGGGGAAAAAGTCTGGAAAGATTCAAACAACGGTTCTACAGCAAACGGAACTCCTAACGAAATGGCTGATAACCTCCAGCGCCTTTACCTGTAATTATACAGCTGAAATACAATACAAAATTTAAAAAAAATAGACGATTAAAACAGCAACGAAATTTTATTCAATATTCATGTGCGTGTGGGGATGCTCAACGATGCCTTGATTCCCGTTCATGAAAAGCCACCGTTTACAGCGTCAGATATTTTACATTATCACCGACCTCGTAAAGCTGTTCTGTTCGTAAAACTGTAAAACAAACCCAACCCGTTTGCAGAGCCAGACTCCCCCCCCCCCCCCAATTCCTCACTGTTGGCCCCACCATGCCCCTCGTGGTTTGGTAGTGGCCGTGGCTACGATTGGGGGATGCCATTTTACCAGCAGGTGCAGAAGTCGAAAACGACGAACTCGTAGCCCATATTATGTTCCAATTATCTATGAAAAATAGCAAAAATAGAAAGAACAGCCGTTTGAGCAAAAACTGAGCTATTCTTCCGAGTCGAAATGATTGCTTTCTCGATGATTCTATTTGAAATTTAAAAATTACAAATTTACGTCTGAAAACTTCGTCTTAACACTGCCATAATTCATATTAGGAACACAATATATTTAACAAAAAATACTAAAAGGAAAGCAGCACTTCTTTTTCATTTTGGTGGTTATTTTCTGCTGGTAAGCACAGTAAATTAACTTTTTTCAGGATTCAGCTCCGCCTTATATGTTGCAACTTCGGATAATTACGCCGCTGATAAAAAACACCGCGCTGAAGAAGTTGCCCAATTTTTGAATTGTTAAAAAAATTCTAAAGACTACAAAATTTCCAAAACCTTAACACGTAATCTGTTGGTCGCATTTTATGTAAATATTTGAATATACGCCTTTCCCTCTTGGACAATGACAATGAATCTGGAAACCGTGTGTACATGAGAAAACACATAGCTTTTGATTTTGATTTGATCACAAGCCCAAGTTGTTGAGATATTGACGCAAGCTGAAGATGAAACACTTGAAGAATGTATCATAACAGAAGCACTTGCATTTACAAAAGGGAAACAGTTATTTCTATATCGATCTGAAAGTCCAAACGATTGTAATTACTCGTTTGACTGTGTAACACCCTAGAATTATGACTCCGCCACTCCAATATTGGACATAGTGGGATGGATGATAGCATTAAAACTGCTGTCTCATGCTGAAACGTGCCATAAGACTATGTTAATTAGGTGTTTATGAGTTGAGGGTGTCGAACTAATTAGTGATAGGAGTAAGTAGCAAATATGACGTAATTCAAATAATTAATTAACCACAAGCAAACGCCACGTCAAGATGTGACGAACGTTTTGGAGACACGAAGTCGATTCTGATTGGTTCTAGGACAGTTAGACGACGTTTAAGAAGTAGTATAAATAGACCTAGTATAGGTTAAGTAGTTAGTTCTTGTCTCGCTATTCTAACGGTTTAATAAAATATTTAAAGCAATAAGAATTGATTGAGGAAGGTGCTAGATGGACTATTTTAATGCATGAAGGGAGGGATGGGGATGCCGGGACCGACACTTGTCCTGGGCTGTAAGTCATAGCGGAGCCTTTGGTTTCGTTCATGCAATCTGGTACCCACATGGTAGAACTTGGTGCCCCACTTGGGCTCGAGTTGAATAATTAGGTAACGTTAACGTATTTTGAAACGTATGGCATGACAGGGTAGAGAAGTAAGATACCGGTACGTCAGAGAGAAGGGCTGCGGTAGCGTGGGCCGCGAATTGCCAAGTTTCCTGGATGGAGTTGCAGAATCCATGGACGTAACAACTGTCACACCTGGTTTAAAATAAACGGAAGAATTTCTTACGGAAATTGTCTTTTTGCAGGAAACGTAGTTTTGCTGCGATGAAGATAGCAACAGGATTGACTTTTGGAAGCAATTGTACAAACAAAACAAATCCAACAAACCAAGTTACTACTTATCCACTACTTAGGAAACCTAGAGTTATAAAAACCTCGGCCCGATAAAAACAACAATTTTGGGAAAAACTTTGCGCGGACGGCCACTCGTTGCATTAACAAAGTTAAAAAAAGCAATTCAATAAAACATTCGCGGCAATCCAGCGAAGTTGTATGCTGATCCCGTAGATGAAACTACGATTAAGATGAATTTTGTTCTGGATTTTGGTTTTTTTTAATTGTCTTTATTTTTCTGCAAATGTAACTTCCTTCACTATCGTTTGCGCAGAACCTGCTGTGTTAAAATTAACGCGAAAGCTTTTGAATGAAGCAGTTAGCAAACTCCATTTGACGCAACAGATTTGTTATGATACTTTTGAGATAGAAAATCGACCAGTGTTTTTCCTGTCATGTACCTAATTCATTGTTAAATCTGTCGGCGATCTGAGCAAAAGTTCCCTTATGCGTCGATCAAAAGAGTTTCATTCGAGGCGCTATTTCTAAGGTTGTACCAGACGTCAACATGGTCCATTGCATAATCTCAAATATGAGCAGCTGGAGTCAACGAGCAACCGGCAGTAAGCCTAGCGATGTCGAAGCTTTAATCAGACATACGATGGAAGAAATCGATGTCATCGCAAAAGCAGAATGCAATTTTTTGTTTGAAGCGAAAAGCAGGTTATGGGGTTGTGCATTCATGACCTAAACCTAAACCTAACCTAAACCTAACCTAAACCTATCCTAACCTACCCCTTCCCTAACGACACAACCATCAATTTCGGTAATAGCACCCTTGACTCACACGGATCAGGAAACTCTTACGGTTCCAACAACATTGACGACTCTTCCAATAGAGCTACAATTATAAGGAATACTGACTAAGAATATATATGAAAACACTAGAGGCGCTCCAATATATCACACCCAAAAATTTAAAGCATTTGAACATTTTTAACAAAAACAAAAGGTGGGGAAAGCGTGAACAACTAAACCAAGGACAATCAAAATGGGGAGCTTAGCCAGTAGACACTTTGAATTTATTGTTGTTCAAATGGCAATTAAGGCATTTCAACAAGTTGAGCAGGTCTTTTATAAAAGCAGGAAATTATCAACTGAATTCAGAATACACAAAATTGAAATGCCCAATTGATCTACCCAAATACGTGACTTGTGACATGTTTCCGTTTGAGCAACGGAAACATGGCTTTTAATGTAAAGGCAGAGAATGGTGAAAGCCCTGAACAAAGTAACAGTTTATACAGCTTAAAGTATGGCTTGTCGGAACTCTGTGTCTTTCAGAAACTAGTATCAAACATTGATCCTGGAGCATGCAGTGTTAAGGGCCCTGAAACCAAGAAAATGGAATTTGAGAAAAAGGGAGTCAACAGCCGCTACAATTGCAGCTGTAAAAGCGCAGGAGAGTGTCATCAGATTATTCCATTGCTAAAGATGATAAAAGCAAAATTTTCAAGCGGACTCTAATTTTGAGTAAATTGTTACGTGCTGGCAGAGCAAAGAAGGGTCCTTCAGGGCGCAAAGGGCCCCTGCCTGAAAAACCCATTACAGTGATTGAGGCAGATGAATTTGAACTTGCGGGAGAAAAGCGGGAATTCAATAAACGCACAGAGAACTCAGTAACTTAGCATAACGATACGAGTCCAGTAAAAGAAGAAACCGGAATTCATGCTTAACATTAGAGGGACTTTTTTTTCTAGACTAAACTAATAATTAAGTTTTCCTTGTGAAAACGGAACTAATACGTAACCTTGAGTCTTTTGTCAAGACAAGAGTAAATAATAACGTTTCCTTGTAAAATATATGAGCTAATGACCAAATTTGAGTTTTTGACAAATGTGCTACACATTGCCCACTATAATTTTAAACTGAATTTAAACTAGAGTTTGCAATTGTTCTAACTGTTTAATAATGTCATATTTCAAGACTTTTCAGTAAAGGATTCAGGCCGCTTTGATAATAACCGAAACGAGTACTTCAATGAAAATTCAAGTTGTGGAAGCTTATTTCAGCCTCACTCTACTCCATCATACGTGATTATTTCAACACTCAACCAACCAACAAACCAGAAAAGCCAACAAACGAAATAAAAACTGTTATAAAAAAATAACGAATATGTTCCACGAGGCCTAAAGGTTTGTTCACAGACAAAGTGATTGATTCTGTTTGCGCACAACTAAACAAGGCTTATGTATGTATGAAGAAAGCGAAGGGTATTGCAATAATGTTCAATACCAGATTGCTGCGTTGAAGGAGAAAAATTTTTTGATCGAGTACTCATATTTGCGAAAAAAAATTGAAGCTCTAAACAAGGATAAGCTTCAGGTCAATATTTCTAATCCGGCAGGAAACCATTAGACGCTTGGTCATATTATTTTGACAAAAGGCAATTGATATAATAGACTCATTGCGAGCAATCCCGATCCCGAACAAGGGATCGGGATAAAGAGTTTCGAGTACTCACAAGAACTGCAGAAGCTGCACCCCTTGTTTTCCAAAGTAAAAACCCATTTCCGAACGGAGCCATTTACGTGAGGCAAATGCCCCTCAACAGAGAAATGGGTAGGGTAATTATATAAGAAACAAAGTTTTAAAATATCGTACACAACTCTTGTTAAAAAAAACCACATTTGGCATTTTGTTTGTAGTGAATCAATCATTTAAATCACTTAGGTTCGGCTGTGGAGTATTCATATGCCTCAACGTACATAGCATTTTGAGAAACACAGGCTATGCGAAACCGGTTATTGCAAGCGACTCGGCACTGTTACGCAAAGAGCTTACCAACGTAATAGCAACAAGTGGGCGAGGATGGGGAATTGAGGTAAAGTTATATAAACTTGTGACCGCATTTCGGTATTAAGTTTTAAGCAGGATTTATTATTTTGCAAATACAGCAAGGGTGTATCAATAGTGTGAAATATTGTAAAACTGAATCTTGTGAAGGTTACTTTCCATCAGAATTCTGGGTAACCACGCGACTTAGGGTACTTTATGCCATGTTTCTTTATGGTTTTTCCTGAATTTTTGTAACTCAATTTATTAATGTAGCAGTTAAGCTGAAAAAAAAAATGAGAAATGGCATTTGTTGGAGGTTACTTTCTATCCGAATTCTGGTTAAACTCGCGACAAAAAGTTTGTTAAATTTGTAACTCTGATTGTAAAGATTGGTTACTATTGGTGAGATGGTGTGATTTTTGTTACTCCTGGGCATTTTCCTGGCGATTTACCGGGTATCAGCGGATCAGCCCATCAGCGGAATATACAGTGAGTCCCTTGCAATTTCTACTTTTGCTTCAGCAGAATTTATTGGGGTATGTTACACTATACTAAGCTATTGGTTATTTTAATGTAAAGCTAAATTTAAATTTTGAATGATGACAATTTTTGTGTGTAAAAGATTCAAAAAATTTTTAAGGAAACAAATTACAAATTGCGAAATCATATTCACTAAATGCATCGGTAGCACTGTATAGCTCACAATTGCATATACAACGACTCTGAAACAATCGGTGTTTGATCACACACGCAACAGATTACGGTGTCATGAGCAACAAAATTATTTAAAAAGGAACCTATGCCATAAATTAACTTAAATGTACAGATGCAGCTGAATTGAATTTGATCCACATTGTGCGAGTTTGAGGAGCGTAGATCTGTCGTCCATCTTCACAAATATTGGCTTCATTATGAGTGAAATTTTAGTCTTTGTGTTTGAATAATAGCTTTCAACAAGTGTTCGGAACCGTTTCAATCACTTTCTTATGTGATAGTTAGGGTATGACGACATTTAAAAAATAACCTGATAAAAAATATATTATTAATATAATATAAAGTTACTAAAAAATCGTGAAATTATAACTTTGCTACTTTTGCTACTGGCTTTTACAACTTTACGTTGAACTAAATCCTGACTAACAAAGATATTCCACCACATTATTCCAGCTAATAACTCATGGAAAAATTCTTAGTATCAAAATGAAAACAAACAATGTGACTTCAAATGACCTCAGAGTATATTATCTAAATTTCATTTGACCAATTTTAATAAAATATGTTGCTTTATTTTTCTTACCTCTTCTCATAGTTCCGTTAATTCTTCGTTTCCTTACTTCGTTTCTTCCCGTCTCTCATTTGAGAATTTTATTTGTTTTAAACGATTTTCAACGAAGTCAATTTTTTTGATTTTCGAAGAATTGCTGCGAATTTATGAGAATTGCCCTTCTTATGGTAAGCTGGAAACATTGAATGCTGGAATTATCAATAGGTAATATGTTTAATAGATTCTATAATTTAGGGCGTTAACGGTTGGTTATTGAAATTTTTAAAATAAATTTCAAGTTTACCAGATACAACTAGACCATTCTAGCAAATTCACTCACAGAATGCTA
>JAQFYP010003811.1:0-10449 GCA_034694865.1 Bilobella braunerae
AATAACCCCCTTCCTATGTCGGGATTTCAAGGCTATCAAAATTCAAATATAAATACAACGTTTACAATAAAATAAAATACACAACACAAATTATAAATACACAAGCTAACGTGCCCGTCATACGACAGGAGTATTACTACCGGTTATGCATGAGGTGCCTTCCGGATGCACATATTACATATATTTTTTATTTTTTTATTTTTGGATGCTATTTGACATTTGCCTATGGCCTGGTCAACATATGATTCCTTGTGTGAGTGAGTGGGGGAGGGTGGTCTCAGCCTGTGTGTTGACTAGGAAGTTTCTGAAAGTGAGGCAATGGACTTTCTGCTGAACACTGATCATGGGGTTGACCACTGAGGAGCCTCTGCTTAGGCAGAGGCCGATCAGCGCCAAACGCATACCGGCTCAAGCACACCCTCCACGGCCGCAACTACTGCACGCTTCCACTCACCACTACCAACACCACTCACTTTTTTGTGCGGCTGCCGAGATTCGATCTCGGCACCTACCCAAGCTAGGACAAGGGTCCTAGCCCCGCGGACTACGCGTCTTGGGCATATTACAGTTTAATTGAAAACTCACCCTTAAATACCTAAGCTCCATGCTCCAGAGTACCATAATGCCAAATAAATGCAAACAAAATTTTCAATAGTTCAATGTTTTTTAATTATTAATCAAAATTAACTGATTATGAGCTGTTGTTAAGGTGATTTGAGGTTATGGTTAGTGTAGGCGTACTTATAAACTCCCAATTACATGTAATCCCTAATTTTCAAGTTTACTTTTGTAAATTTTACAATTAACTAATTCGAAATTATCCTTATGTAATTTGGAGGTCATAGTTAGCTTAATGGTACGTAAAAGCCATTTACATGTGAAACACAATTTGCAAAAGTTTAATATTGTTAATTGTTAATCATAATTAACTAATTAGAATTTTTCGAGCCAATGAAAGGTCATATTTAGCTTCAGCGTACGTAAGAATCCCCATTCACATGTTAAATTCTACTTCAAAATGTTAACTATTGTTAACTGTTAAACACAACTAACTAATTGGGAATCGTATTTGAAGACGAAAGTATACAGTAACAAGTAACACGGAATAACTTTTTGCTACCATTTTTAATTTGCTAAAGTGTAGCAACTTCTTGAGCTATTTTTGTCTGTCTATCTTAACATATTCAGAACTAAATTAAAGACGAGACTAATAACTCTTTTTTAAGCTTCAAATACATTTCAATTTTTTTACAATTTTTAACGCAGTATTCAAAATAATAGCTTAAAGTTAACACACTCAATTTTTTAATCGACAATAATATAAAACAACATTATGCAATTAAACACCAGCTAATCATTTACATAATAAATAATAACACAGGAATTTATTTCAAACTACAAGAATTGAAAAAAAATAATTTGATTTTTGAGTTGGCAAAAAGTATAATGTTATTTAATGAAAAATGCAAGTGCAATTGTTTGAATCGTGCTTTGACATATTGGGAATATTTGTATAAGAACAGTTAAAAATGATGAATACGTTTTCAGAAAACAGTATGGATATCTACAATTCTAAAAGCGCATTTGCATGTTGTTTTTTAAGAAATTCCTGGAACTCATTGTTAGCTACAGTTTCATTTAACCATGCTTTTTTTCCACCGGTTTTTACAATAATAACGTCTTCTCCTTTGTTAACTACAATAACGGTAAAGTACAAGCTAACTTTGACCTTGTTTTTACGTGGATCCAGGCCGTTCTCAGTGACTTTGAACATGTAGTAGAACCATTCAGTAGGGATGGAGGCATTGCGCGGGGTAACCGGGGCTACAACTTTGCGGTTGTCAATAATCCAATCTTCTGTTATCTTGTCTGGTATACGAGACTTCCAACCGGTAATATTTGGTAGCTCACTCAGTATTTTTGGAAATACTTTCTCGGAAAGTATTTCACTAGAGATACCACGACGCTGCAAGTAAATTATTTTATTTTTTAATAAGCATGATTTAAATATACTATGAAGAAATTTATATATTTTTAAAAATTTCATTATTTAGGATTTCATAAAATTAAGTTGGAATTATTGAAACATTAATATTAATTACATTTTTAATATCAACAACGTAAAGCATTTTTTAGCTTCACTTACACGATTCTCGTGATTCTCGTCATGATAGCGATTGATTTCTTTCTCCAAATGCTCAGCGAACATTAGTCCGCTAACTTGAAAATGGCCCCATTGCGGGTAATCCTTACTGCTTTGAAGAAAGGCTGTAAAAAATCTTCCTTTGTAACCGTAGATAACGTATGCAGCAATTTTGTAATCATTAAGAGTGGAGTCGTAGTTCCATGTTTTTATTTTTTGAACATGTATTTCTTCCAAATTGATGGAGAAAGGAACCTTGTCGGCAATACTTAGCTTTATTGTGTCGTAGGGAACCAAGTGTTCAACGGGAGACTTAGTATGTTTCCAAGGCCATTGACAATAACCCGACGTTGGCATTATACTCGGATTAAAGGCCAACGTAAAGTGATTCTCGACGAGCATGTCACACTTCTCAGTTGTGAACTCAATACTACCCATGTTAATGTACATGGTCATCTCATAGCGATCATAATCGTCAAATAATCCTCCGGCAAGTACATAATATGACTCTTGGCCAGCATCAGGCTGTACTTTGAATACACATATCAGTCCTTTGCATGTTGTAACTCCCTTTGCCTTTTGCAACAACATTTCACTTGCATCAACTCTGGTTGCAACAGCGGCAAGGTCAGTGAGAGCATTAAGTGCTGTTGGGTCTTTGGTTAGTTGCGATTTGAATTGCTCCGCATTCAACCATTCTTTTGCCAGGAAGGGATGCACGCCGGATAAAACAATTTCTATGTTAGCTTCAGACTCAGCTAGCGACGCAGGTTTAGATGATGTTACCAGTTTAGCGTTGGCTGTATTCAGTTGTTGTCCGATTGCATATATATACTTTGAAAACTGTTTCAGCCCTGTAGCTGGCCCACAGTAAATTCCAACCATATTGTCCATAACAACAGTCCAAATCCATTTGAGAGTGTAGTCTTCATTATTTACTTTCAATAATTCTGCACGAGACTCGCTTTGGTCTACTTCCTCCCAGTTCTCTTTACAAGGATAAGGTGTCCAGAGAAAATAATGTTCAGCTTGGGATTTAGCTTCGTTTACTTTAACAGGAACCCGATTTTGATTCACTGTATTATAAATGCTGCCAAGACGGGTCACATGACTCGACTTACCGTCAAACGCTATGGCGGAAAAAAAGTGTGCTAAAGTGCCTTTAGCCTCATAGGAGGACACAACGAGTCGGCATCGTGGAGCATTTTCAATGGTGAACTGGGCGAGAGGTGTTAATTTGGGTGGCATGACTACTTCGGTTTGTTTATGTTTCTTGGCCTTACGCTTTTCCCTTCTACTTAACAAAAGGCTCTGCTCGGATGGAACTGACGATTGTGTTGGGTTAACAATTTCAAGTCTTTTTGAATTCATGATACATTCGGAAATGAACAAACGTTCCATCTCTGGCACCTCTTTCCAAACCTAGGGTATTTAAGAAGTGAACGATGTAATTAAATAAAATTAAATTAAACAACGCTTCAAATAAAGGAGCCTCTCTTCACGTTCCCGTTCAACGTCGATTAAGCTAATCTGCGACTAAAATATAATAAATGCCTACGTTAAGTTAATTATCTTGACGACCGCTCTATCTAGCGGGTTTAATTGGCGATTAAAGTTAATAGGCCTATTTCCTCCAATTAACTTGTTTTAATCTCCGATTACATTTTAATCGGCGAATAAAATTAACCGGTGTTGCTGGAACCGGGCACTACAATCTTAAATTAAAACCCGAGTCATGCTTAACTAGGGAAATTATTTGCCATGTTATATCTCATGAAATACCAACATCACACATGAAGTGGTCAAGATCTAAGGGTGAAAATAGTGACAGTAACTTTATAATTCCGATTCATTATTGGGAGACTTTCCAACGATAAAAATTGCGGTAAAATTTTTGATGGTTCCCTTCTATCTACGAGGTTTTCTATTTTTAAGTATTTCAAAAGTTTGGATGAATTGACAGTATACTAATTTCCTTGGTGTCACTTAAAATGTTTATTACCTTGGGAGTTGAAACGTTATTTTAAACACTATAACCTTTAAGACTAAGAATGTGTCATAATTTCACTGTTCAATTCTTAATCACAAACCATTACAAGCGTAAATAAGTAATTAATATTTTTTTAAGAAATATTAAACGTCCTTTTATGCACTTTAGCGAAGATAACACTAGCCTCACATCATTAAAAATATTTTTGTGTAGTACGGCTTGCAAAAGTGTGAAATAAACAATTATGCTGTTGGTAAGCTAACTTTATACAATATATTTTTTTGTCTTGCTCTTTGACATTTGCCTATGGCCTGATCAACATTATTCCTTGTGCTAGTGAGTGGGGGAGGGTGATCTCAGCCTGTGAGTTGACTCGGAAGGTCTAAGGAGTGAGGCTGAAAGCTTTCTGCTGAACAGTGAACGTGGGCTTGACCACCGAGGAGTCTCTGCCGCGTGCAGAGTCCGTACCCTGTTTCTCGCATACCAGCGCAAGCCCACCCTCCACGACCGCAACTTTCCACGCTTCACCTCACCACTACCACGCCACCACTTCTTTTTGTGAGGCTGCCGAGATTCTATCTCGGCACCTACGCAAGCTAGGACAAAGATTCTAACTCCCGGACTTCGAGCCATGGGCTGTTATGCAAAATAATACAAGCATAACTTAATGTGCGGTTGCGACAAAGCAAACTTCTTAGTGAAGTACTTATTCCTGTATTTATCCCTTACTAAATTTGTACTTACTAAATCTTAAACCTTACTACGTCAAGTTCGAAAATAGGTAATAGACGTCTCCCCCTTCCTACTCAAGTCGACCCCCAAAATTATCCACAAAACTGAAAACTTGTTTTGGCAATTTTGCATGAAATAGAAAAACAGGATGGTGCAAATGACCCAGGTACCCAAGGCTCGTAGTCCGAGGGGTTAGGACCCTTGTCCTAGCTCGGGTATGTGCCGAGACCGAATTTCGGCAGCCGCACAAAAAAGTGAGTGGTGTGGTAGTGGTGAGTGGAAGCGTGCAGTAGTTGCGGTTGTGGAGGGTGGGCTTGAGCCGATATGCGTAGGACCGTGTTGGGCCTCTGCCTAAGCAAGAGGCTCCTCGGTGGTCAACCGCAGGTCTAGTAGAACGCCCTCACACCCTCAGAACTTCCTCGTCAACTCACAGGCCGATACCATCCTCCCACACTCACTCGCAACAGAAGTCATGTTGACCAGGCCATAGACGAATGTCAAATAGCATAAAAATGACCCAGGTGACCCCTGATATGAGTTCCTTGATATCCGACCTAGTTCAAGTTCACTTTTGTTTGACTGGAGGTAACCCGCTTGGAGATCAAAGGTCAAAGTCAATGATATCATTCTATAACAACATGAAAAAGCACCTCTACAAAACTTGTTCCTCATATAAAGAAGAAATACCGTAAATGTTCTAATATAAGCCGGGTTCTAATATAAGCCGGGGTTCTAATATAAGCCGGGGGTCAGGATTCCAAACTTAATTATAAGCCGGGTCTCTAATATAAGCCGGGTATCCTAGGGCGAGAGGACCTACTAGTTATGTATAATATGCCATTCAAGGCATATGTAACTCATATTTAGGACAATTAGTTGAAAAGTGACACTGATTTGAACGAATAAGTAAAACAGACACTCCAGAATTTTATCTTCTAATAATTTTTTTAATGATTTTTTATACTTTACTGTTCGAAATAAAATATAAGCCGGGTCTCTATTATAAGCCGGGTCTCTAATATAAGCCGGGCGTCGGGATCCCAAGTTGGATTATAAGCCCGGGCTTATATTAGAACATTTACGGGAATATAAAAAAGTATAAGAAATTGTTACATTTTCAAAATAATAGCTTAGAAATAGTTCATAGAAATCAGTGCACCTTTCTTCATATACTTTTCAATAACCTTAAAGATTTAGATTCCCATTTTTTTTAAGCCAACCATCTAACTCAGCATTTTGGTTATGATATAAACAGTAAATAGTAGTTGTATTGCTTACGATTGCAGATTCAAGTCCGAAAACACAAAGAAAACTGAGGCACCAAAATAATGTTGACCTAAACATTATGGAGCGCTGTGAATAATAATTGAAAACAATACTAAGGACAGGTAGAATACTGCGAAGACGCTAGAACACTGCGAGATAGGTAGTACTGCGAAGCAAATATAATAACGCAAGGGAACAAAAAGAGAAAATTTACGGCAAAATTTTGTACGCTTAAATATTAGTAGAACAGCATCATCTAGAAAAAAAATTACGAAAACTACCGGGGCCCAATCCTAATGCAGGAATTTGAAAAGTTGGAAAACATGACGTTCTCCGAGCGAAGGTGAGCGCCAAGAACATTTTTCAAGGTAAAATCCGAGGCGGATGGTAAATTTTAAAAAAAATCTGCGTAGCTACAAATGCCTTTGGAAAAGATGTAAATTTAATGTGAAGCTTAATGTTCGTGTTTCAATTTACAGCAAACAATCAGTAGTCAGACAGAGTAGCATTTCTAATGTCGGAGATTTTTTTTTTTCGATTTTTGACATTTGCCTATGTCCTGGTCAACATGATTCCTTGTGCTAGTGAGTGGGAGAACCTCTCTTTTGGGAGTCCGTTTTCTCCAACCTGCTGACAGTCCATATGCCAATTTTTAACCGTGAACTAGCTAGCCTGTGAACGAGTTTAACTATCAGATCACCCGCAAAAACGTTTTCGAATTGGTTTTCCTTTTAA
Source organism: Bilobella braunerae (assembly GCA_034694865.1). Classification (NCBI taxonomy): domain Eukaryota; kingdom Metazoa; phylum Arthropoda; class Collembola; order Poduromorpha; family Neanuridae; genus Bilobella; species Bilobella braunerae. Next base: position 6,867 of record JAQFYP010003811.1, read on the forward strand.
GAAATTGTCCAGCCTCAGAACTTTTATGCCTGTATCTTCGTAATTAGGTTTTCCAGTAGCCTTGTAGAAGTTTATAATAAATCCTCATTAGCATACATGTATGCTAATGAGTTCTCCCTTACATGTTGCGCAGCCGCCAGCAAAAATGTCAAATAACACTTCTTTGCCTTAACCTTCTTTTTTTCTTAGTTTTCTTATCGTTCCCTATTTAGAGAGGCTTAAAATTTTGAGCAGAGAAGATCTTCCCTACAATTCTAACGCCTTTTCTAAAAATCTGTCGATGTCTCATGTAGAAATCAGATCACTTTCCTAACTAATTTGTGAAAATAAAGGGTTAAATAGCGAAAAAAAAAGCGGATTCAGCGTTTTCCAGCGATTCTGATTTTCAAACCTTCGAAAGCAACAATTTTTGAAAATTCTCAATTACGAGAATTAATTATTTTTCCCGATTTTGTAAATGATCCGTAATCCGTGACCCTCGAAATGTCAATGTCCAACCTTCCCTCCGTGTCCTTTGACACTCCGTCCTCGGACTTCGAACAAACCAGAGTCAGCGCTACCAATTTTTTGGAATCCGTCCAAATTGAGAATTGGAAACTGGTCAGCGCCATCAATCTATTTATCAAGATGGGCAAACTAGCAAAGTTGGAAGTCCAATTTCAGCATTGGAAAGAAGCGCTCTTGATTGTTTCTTCTGTCCCGCCTGCCAGTCAAGCATTAATAGAGGGACATCAAAAGCCATCGTCGATGAGGGTGACAACATTCTGAGTGAAGCAATAGTGAAAGTACTGTGCTTCAAAATTCTATGCCGACATGGACGCTAAGGTCAAATCGAATGCTGCATCGGCTCAAAAGATTCAGTCAATCATGGAGCCCGATTTCAAGTAAGACAAAGTCAAGACATCGTCCTTCACGGGCAACTTTGCCAAATGGCAAAGCTACTCCGATCTTTTGCGAGCCGCCATGATCGACAACCCGAAGTTCTCCGGCGGGATAAAACTCGTTTATCTAATAAAAATCGCTAGTTGGAGATGCTGCCAATATCACTTCATAATTCACCCTACCAACCTCAGTTTTCAAAAAGCGTGGCAAATCGTGGGAAAGCGCTACAATAAGAAGCACAAAATAGTCTTTGCCCATCTTCACAAGTAGTTTTCCCTAAATTTGGCTCCGGACACCTTTGTGGGAATTTGAAAGCTTATTGACACTATCAACCAGTGCCTCCGTTCTCTCAAACTGCTCAATGTCAAATTGGATAAGTGGGATGTTTTGTCGTGTACGGGGCTCACCGGAAGTTGAACCCAGAGACCCGGAAGCAGTATCTCTTTGATGCAGACGATGACCGTCCAGATCTTCAACAGTTCCTTAATTTCCTCGAGGAAAGACCCACCGCCCTTTCCACCCCTTTAACCGATACCGAAAAAGATTAAGGCCACCCTAAAAGTGAACGCACCTGAACCAATTCTCAAAAACAAAAGTCCCAAGCCTCCGATTCCGATTCTGACAATTCAGTGTTCTTCATTCACTTTCTCCTCACCGAAGAGAAAGTCTTGTGGTCATAGCTACCATGATTGTCATCGTCAGTCACTCTTTTCGTGTATTTCTGGATCCTGGATCTGAAACCGACTTTATTTCCGAAAACCTTGTCAATCAAATTTTGCTCAAGAGAAAAAGTTGCCGTGTCAAAATCAGAGGCCTTGGAAGGTCAACGAGCGCGACCACCAAAGGTACAGTGAACATCTCCGTCACTTCGAAAATCAACTTCCTTCCGGATAAAGCCTTCATTCTCCATAAAGTTCCCGATCATCTCCCCGATGCGGTCACTGTAAGTGACTTTCCCCACTTAAGCGGCCTTCCCTATGCCTTGTCGACCCAAAATCCTACACTCCAGCGCAAGTCGACATACTTCTGGATGCAGAAGCTTGCGCACAGATTATCTTTTTTGGTCTCCGAAGAAGGCCAATTGGTACGCCGACCGCCAAAATTTCCTTATTCGGCTGGTTTGTCTTTGAAAGTACCTCAACCATCTCTAGATCAAGCTGCACAACCAATTCCTGCAACTTCGTTTGTGCCTACAACACCCACATATGCAGAAAATTGCAGCCAGCACTTTCTCCAATCAAATTTTATCATTTCTTAACTTCGACTCAACCGAAGACAACGATAGACAAGTTTTTTTTTTCTTCCGCATTTAACTTAAAGTTACCTCTAACTTTCATTCGAGTAATATTCGTTGTAATTTAAAAACCTAAATTGGGTGCGTCAACACAGTGCCACAGCACCGTCAAGCTAGCGCCTCTTTTCAGCACCGTCAAGCAAACAATCAGCAAACGATCAAGCCAGTTTATTAATTTTCTTAACATCAAATTTTATATGACCTTAAAATTTTTTTTATATTTTTTGGAATATAATTATCTAATGATTAAAATTTTATTTTACTTACAAATGAGGCGCTGAGGCGTTGTCTTGACACACCACCACCGGTGTGTCAACCAGCGCCTCAACGCCTCGTTTTTTTGTAGGAAAATGGCGAGGCGCTGTCTTGAGGATATTTAGCATGTAAAAAGAGGCGCTGGAAAGAGGCGCTGTCTTGACACACCGGTGGTAGTTTATCAAGCCAGCGCCTCACCGCCTCGCTTTTTTGGAAAAATAGTGAGGCGTTGAGACGCTGGCTTGACGGTTAGCTATACCTTAACATGGGAGTGAGGCGCTAAAACGAGGCGCTAGTTTGACGGTGCTGAAAAAGGGGCGCTGTCTTGACGGTGCTGAGGCGCTGTCATGACACATCTAATTTTATTTATGTTAAATTTTGTAATCATTTCCTACTTTCGCCATTTTAAAATGCAGCAATTTTACCATTCTTGGTAGATATAATCTACCAAGACCGGGAAGTGTTTGTCGAATTAACAATTTGTTAATTCTGTTCAATTGTAATTAGCAACCTCATCTACTGAGGCATTTTTAAACTATTTAAAAAAGCATTTAGAAAAGTCGACAGAATACGTTTTGTGTTCTTTTTTTTTCTTAGTTCTCTTGCCGTTTTCTATTTAGCGAGGCTTGAAGTTTCGAGCAGAGAACATCTTCCCACAATTCTAAATCATTTTCTAAAAATTTGTGTCGATTTCATGTGGAAATCCGATCACTTTTCTAATTTATTAGTGAAAATAAAATGTCAAATACCCGCAAAAATTGGAATCAGCATTTCGATCCTTCCAAAACCACCATTTGTGAGAATTTTTAGTTACGAGAATTCTTACACGCATGTAGCAGTACAACAATAATTTGACGGCGGAGTATTCAGTGTTTTTATGAAGTTTTGAAAAGGGATAGTTACATTTTATTTTTATTCAAATTATAATTCAAGTAACAGCTCAACTCCAACATTGCATCAGAAAAGTATCCAGCAATAATTGTGACGTAGTACACAGTATTTTTTTTCCAAAATTATCTATCTTGTTTCGATCCAATTTGCTGCAAAAGTGACAAAATGATTACTTTGAATGAAATTAGGGCTGCGTCATATCTTCATTGATAATCTTGTTTTTAGCGGATTCTGTTACACTCGTGAGAGTTAAGTGACCAT
>JAQFYP010003812.1:0-10446 GCA_034694865.1 Bilobella braunerae
GACATACATGAGCCCAAGCATACACAAACTTGAAGGTTAGAGTATTTCTTTTTTTGTCAAGTATTCATTCGTAATTCAAGAATTCAGTAATTATACTTTTTTAATTTGTCATAGTACCGGATGATAAGGTCGACATAAGGTCGATGATATATATGTTGGCAGAGTCTAGGTATGGCAAATTGCCGTGGGATAGTCTATGCGATGCATATGAGTCGAATAAAGATCCTAGTACAAACGATGACATCATTAAGAAGAAAGAAGAATTCGAAAGTGATCTAAAATCTCAAAATATTCTGGGACCAGGTATGGTTACTAACGGTACGCCGGTTTATTAGAAACCACGATTTTTCCAATTCACAAATCGCGGCTATTAATTGTAATTGTTTTCAGAACTCATCTCACTTTTCACTACAATTAGAGACGAGGTACTCAAAGGTAACGCACACAAGGCCGACTACGAGGCGATTCGGAAGGCTATCGACACAATTTCGGCAACATTGAAAAATGAAATTGTGGTAATAGATCACAATGGAAAGTTGAATTATGGCGACAACAATTGTGACGACCAAACCGGTATTCAAAAGGAAAAAGAGGAAAAACACGACAAGGGAGAAATCGAAAAGAGTAAAAATCCTGAACCGAAGAAATCAAGTTTTAAAACAAAATTAATAAAAACGATTTCCCGTGGCTTCAGGCGAAAATCCAAAGTTTTTCCAACACATTGATAAATCTACAGTGTACAGTAGTGTAACAAATACAAAGCGTTTATTCAATTCTTGAGGGTTGCATTTCTGATTATTTAATTTCTTGCCTTACTGTCAGCTCTTTTCTTATATAACCAATGTACGTGACAATCCTGTTGGTGTACAAAACATTTGAAGCAAAAATTACGCATGAAATAAACCGTTTGCAAATGCACTTATAGCGTCTTGTACTGAATACAAATGGAGATTATTTAAAGGATAGATGGGAGTAAGGGGTCGCCTGGATTAGAACTATCATAACATTAAGTTTCATAAAATAAATTTCAAAGATCACGAAAAACCAATTGTTTTGGTTTTGCGGATCATTTTGGGGGTGATGGAATGGGGGTAAGTGGTCACGTGGGTAATTGAGACTATCATAACTTTTTGTTTCATATAAAAACAGAAGAAATTTTTTTTCGGTTTTGGGGGTCATTAGGGAGTCATGAAATTGGACCCACTTAACGAAATACAAATTATCGTTTACGATTGCAACTACATGCAAAACCTTTGTTTTTTCGTCGTACGCCTCTATACTTACACCGTCCTCCAAATCGTCCAAAGTTCCTGGATCTGGAGGTATGACTGATTGAACCCGTCTATCAATCAAAGTATCTTTTTGCCAAAGTGAAGTTTTTGAGAGGTTCTTTGACATCTTCAAATTGTTGGGGACCCTTGACTGTTATTTTTGGAAAAATAAACAAAATAACCATGTCAACTTTGAAGGGCTGTGGTTTTGGTTTTTGGATTTCGCGGGAATCTGTGCCCCTTGGGGGTAACTTACGGGTACAACAAAAAATGTTAAAAATTATAGTTCAAACATGATATCAAACCACCAAAATTCAACCAAATCGGATTCATTGTTGGTAATTTTTTTTTCATCAATTTGACCTACTAAGGAAATAGTTAGGTACTCATTTGCATTTCGACTGTAAATCGGGTTCCTTGTAGGAAAGCTTTCGGAAATTTTGCATGGGTTTCGGTTGAAGTAGTAGAAATTTTTTAAAACCGTGCTGCATTCCCTCTTTGATAGATTAAACTTTGTAGATTGGCAACGGTACGGTCATGTGGACCTCGATATAAGCCCGTGAGGATAGCGGCAAAGTGCATGAATGGGCGCACGAACACTTTGAATGCACAAATCGGCTCTAGTTTTCTAGATAAGGGAATGCTTTGTTCCAGAATGACCCTTATCATAAAAAGACATATGCCGTCTGGTAGTCGATATATCTTAAAAATGCTAGAAATAGAACAAAACATGACTGCAACTGACGGTATGATGGCTCCTTAAAAGTTTTGTTGAAAGGGGACAGTGAGTCCGAGAAGCGTGAGATAGGACGAGGTGCCTGAGCAACTGAGGAAGGTAAAAGTCTTCATTTTCATAAAAAAAAAACACATCTGAATAGTCAGTCGAGCCGCTGTCAATGTTATTGGAAAACGAAGGAATTGATATCGGTTTTGATAGAACATGATTTATCGGGTTAGCTTCAGTCAAATTAACCTCATCGTAAAACGCTAAATCTAATCCAAAATACGTATAACCTAAAGTATGAACACTTCTAGCATAAACGAAGCTAACGCTGACCCAAGCGATCCCAAATTAGTCTTATAATTCTCAAAATATAATGAATTTGTTCATGACACTAAAAACTTTCCATGTACTTAAACGCACTATAAATTTGGTCGCAGGAGCAAAAAAATAGCAAAAAAAAAATAGAGCAGTAGAGCCAATCAAAGACAGGTAAACAATTACCGTCGCCAAAAATAGATTGCTATCGATTGTCGTCGCATCCAAACCGTGTTTGGCAAAATGGTGCTCAATAAACTTCTCCATCTTATTTTGACTCCGTTCACGATACTGGTGGTACTGGAAGAGTCCCGAGTGAATGACACAATGTAAGCGTTTGTATATGTACCCACTTCGATTCCACTGCATAGGGGCCATAGCCAATATTTTGGGATTGTGCCAGGTGTCGTCCTTGCCAACGTACAACTGGGTCATCATACTTTTATTGTGAATTTCTAAACAGAGTTCTTTTAACCGCGAATCATCTTGCACAATAATCGTTTTTCTGCACATCAACAGTTTATCTTTGTATGAATAGTCGTAGTTGTATAAACGCCTGTTTCTTGTCGTGAGGTCGGTCACCGCGAAAGTAATTGTTAGCGAAATTGTCTATAAAAGAGTCGGCAAAGGCTAAAGCCAACAGAAAATCCTTTTTTTATTTTTGCTTCATGCATGTAGTCACGTGACAGATTCATCGCAACTCGATGTGCTCTATTATAATCCTGACGCATATTGTCAGACATTGTCACCAGTACTTTGAATCCAGCTATTATTGCGTCCTGTATTGTCTCTAGCATGTCTTCGGGCATGCGCGCCGTGACATCTGAGGTCAAGTTTCCGCGGTACAAGTTTGTGAGGACGGCGCTAATGAGTAGTGCAGCTCCGAGCGTAATCTTGAAGCTGTGTACTGCCGACACGTATTTCAATGAGCAAAGATCTTGTTCTAAAATTAGCCTAATTAAAAACAGCATCGGTACGTCCTGCAGTGAGTGTTGGGCAAAGAAGAACCAGAAGAACGCTGCCAGGAGAACAGAGCGCGCACATCCAAAACCCGAAACTGAATTTTCCCGGGTAAAATTCAAACGACAAGGATTGGACGATGCCATCGCACGTATTGAAGTTGTAGTAGGCAGTGGATGTGAAGAGTTTGTAGCCGGTAGGAATGTCTTCCGGTTCAAGACCATAGCTACGAGCTGACTTTGGGAAAAGCTTCGGCCTAGTGGGGTATGTTAACCAGTTCTCGTTAGATCACTGAAGTTAAGCAACCTCAGCACTCCTCCCCTGGTTGGAAAGGTGACTTTTCATTAAACGTCCCAGGGCCTTGCAGTAGTGTGCCTTAGCCCTGGTTAGCTTGCTGGCTCTGTGGATGGGAGATTTCTCTCTGGTACGGGCAAGCCTACCATCCTCCAACTGCTTAGGAGTTTCAGCTTGTCTGATAGCCAGAGCAGGGCCGGTTTCCTACGGGATCTCGTGCGGAGGGAAAAGTCGGAGGTATGGAAGATCAGGGGTTTACTCACCTGAATACCGAGAGACTATAAACCTTATTTGAAGGTTTTTTGAAGGTTGAAGGGAATGTTTCTGGTGAAATGTGGATTCCATGGCCGTTGAGATGTGGTTTTGTGTTATTTGAACGCTTCAGGTGCTTCCCAAGCGGCATTTTCAAATTGGCAGCAGGCCAGTAGTCTTTTGTGAATGATTCAGGCTCTACAAAATTTGTGAAGAGTGTTGAACCGCCAATTTTTTTTTCTGCAAATTTGAAATTAAAAAAGATATTGTGCAGATCTCTAGAACTCTCTGAGTGAAGCCATTCACTCCGCTAAAGCGAACATCCTTGATATCCGATGTCAAGTCAAAACGCATTAAATTTCGCAGCTGCCATTTGAATTTCAGCCGACATCCTTCGGACCTCGATACGGTAGCGCGGAACGGAAAAGTTTGAGATTGATTTCGGTAGAGCCTGCAAACCGTTTTAAATAGGACAATGTTGGTGTGCTGACCGTAGCAGAGCGGAATTTAATGTCATTTGACAACCTTTTGTCATTTACACATTTTACAAATGTGGTAAACTCATTTAAATATTCCCAAATTTTGTCAATTTGGGGGTCGACGAGAGTCAGCGTCCAGCAACTTGTTTGCAGAGAAAGAAACAGCGATTTTAGTTTTTCAATTTGTTTCGCAAGAGCGCTGGAACTGACGCTTTTTATGTCAGCGTCTTTTCAAGTAATAAAGCGAGTTCTATGCTAACTTTTTCTTCAAGTACATTTATATTACAATTTTCAAATGACTGTCATGGTGCATTCAATTATTCGCTCAAATTCACTGCAGCTGGATTTGTCACCTAAATTATAAGTTTTCGATAATGTATACTATAACGGCGTTGGATTTTGACTTTACTAACGTTTCACGTGACTTTCGTATTGACAACTTTTGAAAACCTATTTGAAATTGCATTCATCTTACCGCAACGATTCTAAAAATTCCGCGAACCTACTTGATTCTATCTTTTGCCATTGCTGGCTATATTGTTCTACTACTAAAAATAACAGTAGCAGTGCTGATCAATACCGAATCAGATCCCTGGAGTATTTTTAGTAATATTCAACCAATCAATCAATCTTTTATTTGACATTTAGCGAGGCTATCGTCAACAAGTCGTAGATTCAGATTTGTGGTTAGCTTAACTTAGCTTATTCAAAGTTTTTGTGGTAATGTGTTATTATGTTATATATAGTAGTAAGTGTAAGTTTAAAAATATTATCGCGTATTTAAAGGTTTTATGGTAAGTGTAATTTACATAATAGTACTAATGATGTTTTTGAGATGGGTTAAAAAAGTTGACGAATTAAAAATGACGAGTTGAGGTGTTGTAATTTGTATTATAAGGTTACTAGGGTTACATCTCAGCGGGGTTCAAAACTGAAGTTCGGTTAGAAGTTAAGGTAAAATTAAAGTTGAAATATAAAAATAAAATCGCGTCTGTTGGGCGCGGATTATGTGAGGTCTGTGAGCTTGCAGGAGGTTATTCCGAGTCTTTCGTTTCGTTTTTTCCTTTCGGTGAAGTTAGTGCTCCAGGCGGGTTTTCTTCTATATTCATTTTCTGTTCATTGCGTTTCTTAGCTCTTTCTACCCTGACAGCAAGAGGAAGATAAATGTATTGGTGTAAATTAAATAACTATACAGTGCGGATGACGCCCTTTATTCAAAATGTTGTCAGTTAATTTGGCAGGTGAGTTGAGAAAATTTTAACGGGGGTTTACCATCCGCACTGTATATTTTTTGTGTACTATTTTTCTTGAAATTTATTGCTGGTACTAAATAATTTAATTGATTGTTACAATTCTTAACAATTAGAATAAGCGGTCAACTGTTTCTACACTTGTTTTTATGTTTAAAAGTGCGTTGAATACAAGAAAATTACCTAAACCTAAACCTAAAAAAATTAATAGAGTATTAACCGATAAACAGGGATTGCAAGACGATTTGTATTATAACGCTGGGTTCATGTAGTAGCGAAATTTTGAAACCGAGCTGCATTATCACTTGAACGGATTCAATGTGATAACCTGGCAACAATGAGGTCATGTTCATCTAACCACGATAATAAGTCTATTATTTGAGCCCTTCAAACCTTTTAAATAAATGGAATCTAGAATTAGTTTTGCTACAAAAAGCTATCTGCTCTTGAGTCGATATATCCTAAGTATAGTAAAAGTAAAGTACACCATTAGCACTAATGAAAGTATCTTATCTATAATCTGCGTTGAAACGCAATAGAATAACGGAATCGTATTAGAAAGAAAGAGATGGCTATGCATCTGCAAAAGGATAAACTTTTTGTTTTCCTCCAAATTATACAGGAATATTCACATTAAGACATTCTCTTAAGGCTATTCTCAATGTAATATATTTCATTTTGTACAATCAAAAAAATGAATCAACATTAAAGGAAATTCGGTGCAATTAACAGTATCTGAGTTATATAGAATAGCTTGAAATATGCGAAGAGAATTTTAAAGCGCCAATATTTTTTAATTAAATATCTTATGCTTAAGTGTCATAACATGCGGAGGTGTTTCTCAAATTATTGGAAATTACCTTGTTACAGCTGTAAAAATTAAATTATTAAATGTTATTAATAAAATCAATACTGTAGGATTTTGTTTTTCTGTATCTTGAATAGCGCAAAATCTTCAGTTTTATTTACGGCTTTTCCGAACTAAAGTCAACCATAAAAGTGTACCTTTTTTAGTACATTGCACTCTGTACTATAAAGTACTTACAACCAATAAATATATATAAAAGTAAATACTCGTGAGTCAACCAAAAACTTGCAATGTAAGCTGATCCCCGGTTTGATACGCAGATAAAGAGTAAATCAAATAACTTTTTATTGCATAATGACCTTTTTGTTACATATTTAAAGGATGTCTTAAGTATAAGTAAAGATTTACAAGTTGCTTCTATTCTACAGATGTGTTATGGAATAGTATGCAAAATTTACGTTATATACACTGCGTCTCATCGGAATTGAGAGTCCCGCCCGGTGGACACTGGCATTTGGAATCTATAACTACGCCATATATAATTGCTCCACCTGAGACGTCACCGGGCACCTTGAGACAGTCGCAAGCTTCATGGACGTCGTCTTGAACTGTAGTATTTGCCGGACAAACATATTTACCTCCAACAAATGCAGAATTGAAAAACCCTTGACAAACGTTAGATGATGGGCTGAACGTACTGGCTCCTTCACAATTACATCTGATCATTGCGGCATTTGGTATTGCGCCGGCGCAACATGCGCACACTGAATTTTTACATGCGCCTGTGATGCAGTCATTCTTTGCTGTGCAATTTGCACCAAGCGGACTTTGACAGAGGCCCACGTTTACTTTCAGAGAGTTGCCTGGTTTTGATGTGGCAAAACTAGGATTGTAAAGTTTGTTGTCAAGGCAACTGCAGACTGAGTTGATACAATTGAGTCCATACTTACAATCTGAATCGTTCACGCAGGTTTGGCCCACTGAGCTAATACAATTACACAAGTCATATAGGAGCCCAAGAATTAAAAATATTGTTTGGTACGTTTGAAACATGATGCGGATATTGCAGTTGTTTGAAAAGAGTGCTAACACAAAATGCAAACTACTTAGCAAACTACGAAAGTAAGCGGTGAAATGATGGGAGTAAACAACTATTTAATGAGAAAAGTTTTGGTGTATTTTTATCAAGTCAGAAATAAATTTGACTAGATTGTCGAGGTATGATAAATTTCCTGTTTTTCTAACTGATTATTTAATTAATTACCTAATGACTTGTTTTTTTAGGTCGTAACAGTGACGTGCCTTTCCATGATCTCAGTTTAAATTTACCAAAAACGACGTAACATGTTATTATCAGCACATCGTTTTGTAATATTACATTTTATGACTTCACTGGTTTTTTTATTATGTAAATATTAAGCAACCTTGATACTTTTTTAAGATACTTTGATAGAATGTCAGAATTTCTTTCTATCAATCTCTTATTAAACTAAAGGGTTGTTTTAGGATTACGGATTACTAGCAAAACGACCCCGTCTAAAGACGGAGCTTAATTAATTTGTCGTCTCTTAAATGCGACACTTAATAAGTGTAATCGAAGAAGTTAACGAAGAATTGACAATTATTTAGAGTACATGCTTTATTTTTTAGAAAATTGTTTACAAATACAATTTTTACGTACACTTTACGTGTGCTAACAAAAACAATTAAGTTGTAAAAAAAACTTGTTCAAGTCTTTTTAATAATCTTTGTAAATATATCTCTTGATTAAGAGTAATAGTACATACGATGTTGTGAAAATGGGATTTATTTAATGCAAACTTTTGCTTATTGCGAGCAACTTGAATTGCAAGTCTCCAAATGTAATTGGAGCTATATTTATTAAAAGTGTAGCTATGTGCACTTATGACAGTAAAAAAGGTAAACGAGCGTTATTTGAGATTTCTGCACAGCGGCTGGTCAACATAAGAGAGTTTGTAGGGATATACATTATGGGACATATATACTTAAAGGACTCTAGCATACATGCATGCAAATGAGGATCGTCTCCTGAATTTTCACAAGGCTATTAGGAAAACTATCAGAAATTTTCTATATCCTCTTACTGCTTAATGTCTAATCACAGAATTACGGACAGACACAGGCAGAGGCAAGGCAATTCCTTAAGGGGAAAGCCAATAGCGAAGACTCTTTTAATAACCAATTTGGAGATTCGAACCCCAGTTCTCATGCTGGCTAGTGGAGAGAAACAGACGATCTTATTCACTACCCCAACTCGAGGGCGTAATTTTCGATAGTAATCACGGTATTTAAATCTGTGCGTGAGTGCACAAGTTTACAAATAGCATCGCTTTGGTAAATGAACTCACCAAATTGAGTAACGAAGAATGGAAAAATGCATGGCCATAACTTGCTATCACAATCGCTGGAAAACACTGGAATCGAAATCTAAAAATGATTTCTAATTTAATAATGTTGATTAAAAAATTAAGCGTGCTTAAGCGTTTTCCCGTGTTAGCACCGGTTTGTTACCTACTTGAAGAATAAACACAAAACGTCAAACTCAAAATTTACGGTTGAAATCTCGGGAATCGGTTGATTCCGGTGCAGAACTTCATCAGCTCCAAACATCACTTTTACTGTTATTTTCTACTTGTCTAAATAAAACAGAAATTTTAGGGTGTCTTTACGACTCGTTGCATTTGCAGTTTGTGTTTCAACACAGTGATCAGTATAGTTGTTACAAAACACAAGTATAGTGTATAGTTATATAATATATATATATATATTATATAATTAATATAGTTATAGTGTATATTCTGTATATTATATATTCTGTATATCTGCAATCTGTATATTATAGTACGTATTCTGCAACATTGTAGGTGATATTTGTATACTTCAGCGTCAATTTTCAATCTAGTATTGGAGCGAAACTGCGCAAACTCTATCCACTCTTTCACAACACAAACTATGTGAGCAAAATAGTTCACGGAGCGAGAACACTAGTTTGAATATTTTTCAACTCTAATGGCCTGACCTTGCTGGATATCTGCTAGCTCAGCAACCAACCAAAAATTACCGAATTGCATCTTTACTCAGCCTAAATAAGTTTTCTAAATCCAAACAAATTATAAAATTGTGTTTCTGCTATTGTAATTAATAAACAAAATAAAATCTCAAATTTGCAAAAAAAAATGTTTGCAGGTATCAAATTATTTGTACAAAATTTTACATTCGTCTTTGAATTCTCCTCTACTACAAAGTAATATCGATTCCAGCTGACCAACGGAACAAAATGCGCAAACGTAAAGCAAATACTCCATCAAACTCCAAACCTAAACGTAAGTCACGATGCACATCAGTAACACAGTGTGTCGCGGATGTTAACAATTTGTAAAATTATATATGCTTAGAGGATGTTTAAGATATGTTGTAAACAAGTAGCATTAATTGTATATAAATAAATAGTGTGGCGTGGCAAAATTAGCATAGTGGGACAAATTGTTTAACGTTCTAAACATTAGTGTTGATCATTTTTGATCTACGAAGCTTTGTGTTGTTTTCTCTGTTTAGTATTTTCTTCATTTCGTAAATCTTAAATTCTTGATCCCAAAATATATGGGGTTTCAATATGCCAAAAAATATTTTTTATCACTTTAAAGGCTAAAGTTTAGGTAAATTTTAATTAATTGTGGTAATTAATTGACTCTAACGTAGTAATTTTAGAGCGTAAAGGACGCATTACGATGTGAATTGCCATACTTGCCTTCGGTCTCTGCACGCTGCAGAGGCTCCTCGGTAGTCAAACCCACGTTCACTGTTCAGCAGAAAGACTTCAGCCTCAACCCTCGGAACTTTCAAGTCAACTCACAGGCTCAAACCATCCCCCCACTCACTAGCACAAGCAGAAGCAAGTTGACCAGGCCATAGGCGAATGTCTGTAGTTAAAGTGCTAAGGTTTTCTTAATTAAAAATAGAAATAGATTATAAAAATAAATCACCTTAAAAGGCGTGCCTTTGGCACGCCTTTGGCACGCCTTTGGCACGCCTTTGGCACGCCTTTGGCACGCCTTTGGCACGCCTTTGGCAC
>JAQFYP010003813.1:0-10446 GCA_034694865.1 Bilobella braunerae
TAAGCAGAAGAAGGCGAAGCGGAGGGAGGAAGAGGAGCAGAAGGTATATTCACCCCAATTTGCATAATTGCTTGATTGATTGATTTGATTGGAGAGAAGAGATGTTGGGAAAATGTTGGAAAGATGTTGGAAAGATGCTGGAAAATCTTGCTGTCAATTTTATGTTAAATAGTTAAATGTGTTTTTTTTTCTGCATTTAACATATGTTCTGTAAAACGGTTTTAACATATGTTGTAAAACATGCTGTACAGCGGGAAAGTGTTTTAGTCACAATTTAGTGTTAAATGTTTTGCTTAGCATTTAACATATGTTATAAACAATTTTAACATATGTTCTAGGCTCTGGCGGCGGAGACGCACAAGAAGGAGCAGCATGCAAAGTCACGGCAGACGACTGACGACAGTGAGTACCATCCGCTGCCGGCAGAGGAGCTGAATTCAGAGAATTTGGCCCGGACAACAGAGCCCCTGGAACAAGCAGTCAAGTTCCTGGAGCCGCTCCAGTCCTTTGCTTTTAATAGAATAGACACACACCTCCTTGCCTATGATATTTATAAACGAAAAGGTGAGTTGAGCATGAAAACGCTGAAACGCTGACAAAAATTTGGTTTAAAGAAGAAGCGATTTTAAGGAAGCTGCGCGCGAACGGTGATCAACCTTACTTTGAATAAAAGATTTTTGGCAAAGAAAAGAGTGCAAAGCGATTTGAAAGAAGCTTCAAGAACGATGACCATATGTGGCAATAAAAAAAATTAACAAAACGTTTTTTTGAATTGCTGTTACAAAGAGTCCGAAGGAAGAATCTACGATTTTGAATTTTGAAACATGATTTCCAAACAGTTAATGTTAAACGGCGTTTTGATTTTTGCTTTTTAGATAAACCGTTGCTGATGTTGAGAAGTCTCAAGAGAGCGCTGAAAATCAGCCCTAGGAACAGAACGCTCTACGAATTTCTAGTGCATTTTCGACAATATATGAATATACAGTAAGTAGTTTAAAAAAAAAAAAAATTGGAAGAACTTAGCATGAAAAAAATTACGAAGTTTTGAAATTTCATGATAAATTACGAAAATACTTGATAAAAACATGGATAAAAAGTTAAAATGAAATTGTGAAATGACGTGATCAAATTGTAAAACACTTTTTTGCGATGATCTGTTTTAAATTTAAGATGTTTATTATTTTTTATTTTATTTTTTCAGCTTACCTACCCTACTGGATCCACTACAAAAATTTATGGGAGAAGAAATGGATAGTCTTTACGATACGGCGAAGTTGGATGAATGGATGCTTGAATTAAAACTAACTTAAATCTTAATCTAAAACCTATTTAGAAGACTAAAAAAAAACAGTAAAAATGTACTGCTCTTCCCTGAGATGAGTCGCCAAGAGTATTATGGGAAATGGAATCCAAAGACGAAGAGGTACTTGAAGAAGAGGAGGAAGAAGTAAGGAGGAGTGGCCCCAACGCTTCCTGGATCAAAATTTTGGAGATCTTTTTTGGAAATTTTGAAATTTTTTTAAAATGCAGAAATGATTGTGGTCGTTAGTTCTTTGAGTGCCTTTTTTGAAGTGTAGTAGGTCAAGTGCATGTTGAAAAAAAAAGAACTTTGGATATGCATTTCATTTAAGAGGGATTCCTGTGTAAAATACTCGAAAATGGAGGATTGAGGGGAGGATTTATTATTAGGGAGTGGTTCTATGAGGACCATTTTTTATCTGTTGCAAAACTCAATAAATGATCACAAGAATCTATTTAAAACAAAATCGCTATTTTCGAATTATGTCGAGCGGGATCGAGATGGATCCCATCAACCGCTTCACCGCGGCTTGGATCTCGGTGCGGAAAAATGCAGAAATGAGATGAAGACAGGGAGATTTCTTTAGAACAACATTTAGAATAAGATGTACAACAACAAAAATAGTAATTAGCTTAATTAAGTGATTACTCAATTAATTGCTCAAAAAGTAATTACTCAATTACCGTTACCGAATTTTGAGGTAAATTATCTGCTTAATTTTCTTAAGTTTTATTGATGCTTAATTTAAAACAAACTCCAAATGCTGCCATTAACTAAACTTTGTTGACTTTACGTTCTTAATTGTTGAAAATAAGGCATCTGGATTCTAAGATATTCAAAAACTTTTTTAAATGATTTTTTTTTAAACTTTTTTACAAAATGAAGTATATTGTCTTATGGCATTACAAAACATGTTTCCTTCAAAATTATAATTTAGAAAATATTTCCCTAATTTATTTCATATATCGCGTCTCAATACTTTGGCACTTGTCTAGATACCGTAAAATCAAATGCGCTTATAAATTTTAAGAAATTAAGAAATGTGTTTAAAATTCTGAAAATTTGAAAAAAAAAAATGTCGTACCGGCTGAATATCGATGCAGAACTGACGTCGAGCGGGATCGGGATGCAGTCCATTTATCGCTTCACGGAAGCTTGGATCTCCGTGCAGAAAATGAGATGAAGACAGGAGACCTGAATTTGGAACAAGATTTAGAAAAGTAATTAGTAATTCTCTTTGGTAATTAACCTAAATAATTAAGTAATTATTACTTAGTAATTACCAAATTGGCAGACGGAGATGTTGAACGTTCCGCGTTTCGAGCACGGTGGGTCGTCGACGTAGTAGCATTGATTCTCCAGGTACGTTTCAGGGTCACCAAAGGATGCGTCAACTGGAACAAATCTAATTTAAAAAATTTAAAGCAATATTTAGAACAAGAATCGCTTCACAACAGAAATATTTCATTTGAACGCTTTCCAAACACCACTGATGCATAGTCAAGTTCACCCCCAAATAGCTAAATTCAAATTAGAATAGCACAATGTGCACATAATATTTTGTAACTGTAACTTAAGTCGTGCATTGCTGTGACAAATATGCGGAGCGTTTTTTTATTAGTTATAAATATACAGAGCGTTCTTTTAGATTGATTTGTACACATCGTTTTCAATCGTTCATGTGTTTTTTTCCGGTATTTTACCGGAACTGGACCGGTTTTTACCGGTAAACCGGCAATTATTCCTGCTGCATCGACCCCTCAATTTGCAAAATTTGATGCTTGATTTCAAAGGACGAGATGTTGGGAAATGCTTAAACATGCTGTAGAGCTGGAAAGTGTCTTAGTTACAATTTAGTGTTAAATGTTTTTGTTAGCATTTAACATATGTTATAAATAATTTTAACATATGTTCTAGGCTTCGGCGGCCGAGACGCACAGGAAGGAGCAGCATGCGAGGTCACGGCAGGCGACTGGCAATGGATAGGAGAGCCCATACTTAAAACCAAAAATATGAAACGCTGAAATCGCTGAAAACGCTGAAACATGGCTCAGAGCTGCGCATTTAAATGAGCTGCGCACGGTGACTGACGGACGATTAGGACAATTTTGCAACTTTGATTTTCAGTACGCTGGAGCAGCCATTCACGACATTACAATTTGTTGTATTGTTTGGATGAATCAAGAAGACACTGACACTAACCAGTTTGTGCGTTTTATACCGTGATTTCCGCAGTTCTTTTGGCGAACGGTTTTGAGTCGCTGTATTTTTTTTGCTCAGATTAACCGTTGGCTGAGAAGTGAGCGCTGAAAAATCAGCGCTAGGAACACGACGCTATACGAATTTGTAGTGCATTTTCGACAGTATTTGAGTATACGGTGAGTGATTTCAAAAACTTTTTTGTTTTCAATTTTTTATGAAAATACTTAATTGGGAAAAATTGCTAAAAATTGTTAAAAAAAATAGGCTTACACGAATTTTATGAAATTTCATAATAAATTATGAAAATACATAAAAAGCGGATAAAAATTACCCAGGTTATGAGAATACATGATAAAGTCTGGTTAGAAATTATTAGTTAACCTAGTTAAGAAATTCTGAAATCATTAGATAACATGGGAAAATGCTTCGATGTGATGATCTGTATTAAATTAAAATGTTATTAATTTTTCTAAAAAAAAATATAGAAGATGAAATATAAAAAATTGAAGATTATTGTTAGGCGTGGTAAGTGGTTTTATGAGGGACATTTTTTATCTGTGACAAAACTTGATCACAAGGATTTTTTTAAATCTAATTAAGAATACCAAAAACTTTGGTAATTTACAGTGTCAAATTGCTTAATATTCTGGATCCAAATTTTGAAAAGAATTTTTCTGCTAAATTTTCTTTGTTTTATACTTATTTTTTTAAAAAGCGTCACATAGAATTGGAAACTTGTTTCTTGTTGCATTTGCGTTCTCAATTCTCGAAGAAAAAGCTTCTGGATTCTAACTAAAAACTTATTTTAAAACATTTTTTTTTATTGTTTTTCAAACATTTTTACAAAATGAGGTATATTGTTTTATGGCATTACAAAACATGTTTCTTTTAAAATTATAATTTAGAAAATATTTTTCTACTTTATTTTTTATATCGTGGTCTCAATACTTTGGCACTTGTAAATACACCGTAAAATTGAAAATAGAACACATTGTGTGATGTTATATGCTTAAATTTGAAAAAATGAAATGAAAGTCTCTAGCTTTGTTGCTTTTACGTTCTAAATTGTCGAAAATAAGGCATCTGGATTCTAAATCATTCTTTTTTTATTGTTTTTTTTTTAACATTTTTACAGAATGAAGTTATATTGACTTATAGACACACACCTCATAGCCTATTATATTTATAAACGGAAAGGTGAGTTGAGCTGAAAACGCTGAAAAAATTAGTTAAGAAGGGATTTAAAGGAAGCTGCGAGCGAACGGCGATCAACATTGCTTTGAACAAAGATTTTGAGCTAAGAAATGAGCGCAAAGCGATTTTAAAGAAGCTTCGAACGATAATTAACAAATAAATTAATTAACGATTTTTCAAATTGCTCTTACTACGCTTTTTAGCTTAACCTGCTCGAAGAATCTAAGTTTTCGCTTTTTGAAACATGATTTCGAAACGGGAAATGTTGAACGGCGTTTTGATTTTTGCTTTAGATTTAGATAAACCGTTGCTGATGTTTAGAAGTCTCAAGAGAGCGCTAAAAATCAGTGAAAATTCTGCTCTACGAATTTCTAGTGCATCTTCGACAATGAGTATACGGTGAGTAATTTTGAAAACTTAAAAAATAAGAATTTGGAAAACTTGATGAAAAATAAAAAGGTTGTGAAGTTGTGAAATTTTTTGATAAATTACGGTAATACCGAATCCATGATCAAAACTGGATAAAAAATAACAATGTTATGAAAATGAAAATGCACGATAAAAACATGGATTGAAATTGTGAAATCACGTGGTAAAATTGTAAAATACATTTTGTTGTGATGATCTGTTTTAAATTAAGTTTTTTTTTAGCTTAAAACTAACTTAAATCTTAATCTAAAAACTATTTAGAAGTCTAAAAACAGTAAAAAAAAAAATCTTCCCTGCGATAGTCGCCAAGAGTATTATGAAAAATGGAATAAAAAAAAACGAAGAGGTATGAAGAGGAGGAGTGGCCCCAAAGCTTCCTGGATCAAAATTTTGGAGATCTTGTGGAAAGATTATGCAGATCTTTTTAGAAATTTTGAAAAAAAAAATTAAAAAATAGAATAACTGGTGGTCGTTAGTTCTTTGAGTGCTTTTTTTTTGTAGTAGGTCAAGTTCATGTTACAAAAAAAGAACTTGGATATGCATTTCGTAAAGAGGTTGGTTCTGTGAGAACCATTTTTTATCTTTTGCAAAACTCAATAAATGATCACAAGAATCTATTTAAAATCAAAATTTGATTGATGATTTACCCAAAATTTTACTTTTTAGTAAATTATTTAAGTTGTCGTATTTTTTGTAGCTGTTTTTTTTTGTTGGGAAACTGTGCATGCGTAACAGAACGCGTAACTATCGGCCTACGACTCACAGCCCAAGATCGAATTCAAATTTAAAATTAAAAAAAAAACGCCTCTTCTCGACCATTTTGTTTTAAATTTTTTTTTCACTTTTCGGGATGGCATTTACATTTTATTGGCTGTTTGACCTTCCCTAACTAATTTTTCTAATTTTAATAAAATCAATTCAGTAGTAGTGATAAATTTATGGTTAATTCATTACAGATGTGCGTGCTTAATTTTTGCAATTATCAAACTTTTGGAGAGAATTTCTGCTTACTTTTCTTAATTTTATGTTTTAATTTATTTTATGCCAGACGAGAGACAAATGGAAACTTTATTGCTCTTCTTGAAATTCTTGAAAAAAAAATGTCTTTAGATTCTGGAGTTTTTCAAAACTTTGATTTTTTTTAACATATCTTGTTAAAATTAATATAATTCAAGTTATTAATATATATATTAATAATATAATTAATATTAATATTATGAATTAAAATTCATAAATAATTGTTGTTATTCAAACATACAAGATGTACGAAGTACGACTTCAGAAACACTGCTTTGTCTCAGCAGAGAGATAATCCTCTCTGGAAGCTTTTTCAATTCACCGGGAATAAGGACCGGTTCATTTTAAAATTTAAAAAAATGTCTTCAAAATTCTTCAAATATTTTGAATTTTGGAACACGTAAGTCTTCAAGCCAAATTACATGAAATAGAGCACTGTCGAGTGGAGCTGCTTTGTAGGATTTCAGAGATTTTGATTCATTTGAATTTTGATCTGTACTGGCTTGCATCGGAATTTAGAGTTTAAAAAAATATCAATTACTAAAATGGTGAATTTTTTAAACCTTTATACATTTTTTTTTTAATTTCGAATTATGTCGAACGGGATCGGGATGGAGTCGATCAATCGCGTCACGGAAGCCTTGGACCTCGGTGCAGAAAATGCAGAACGAAGATGAAGACAGGCAGATCATTTATTTAGAACAAGATTTAGAATAAGATTTTTAGAAAAAAAAATAGTAATTATCTTAATTAAGTAAACCGTTACCGAATTTTGAGGTGAGTTTCTGTTTTAATTTTCTTAAGCTTTATTTATGCTTAACTTTGAGCAAACACAACCTAAAAAAATTGTTGTTTTTACGTTATCAATTGTTGAAAATAAGACATCTGGATTCTAGGATATTCAAAGACTTTTTTAAATCATTTTTTATTCTTTTTTTTAAACAGTTTTACAAAATATTGTCTTATGGCATTAAAAACATGTTTCTTTTACAATTATAATTTAGAAAATATTTTGTCTAATTTATTTATTTATATCGCGGTCTCAATACTTTGGCACTTGTCAAGATACCGTAAAACTGAAAATAGAGGTCAAGAAGAATAATAAAATACAAAATGCATTTAGCTAGGGGAGACAAATGGGGAAAGATTTTAGCGATTGAAGTCCATTTAAGTTAAAATTAACTTTAAATAATAATTAATAATTCCAATTAAGTCGTCGCAATTAAAATTAGGGGCGCTTGGAGGGACTTAAAAATTACGTTGACGTTTCTGAACCTAGATTTGCCACGCCCCCTTTTCCGTTGACTCCGCCCACTTTCTTCTCGTCCATCTCGAGGCCGCCGTTGTTGCAGGGAATGGTGAGACCGTTGTTGAGCCCTTTGTATTTCTCGGTTTCCTGTGCGCGCCGAAAAATGGAGTCACAAATTTCAATTAAGTAATTTAGGTAATTTCTAATTTTGTAATTAGCATCTTCACTAATTGTTTAATTAACGAATTTCAGCGACTGAAAGAGAGCAGTAAGCAATTTAGCAATCCCCAACAAGATTCTGCAGCTAAAAAGCACATTTTTTAGCACTAGAAGCGACAGAAAGAATATACCTTGAGCCCATAAAATTTTGAAAAAGAAAGAAATGTACAGTAGATTTTTTACATTTGAGATTGATACTTCGGAAGTAGAGGTTCCACAACCGGAAGCTTAAGAAAGCAAAGATTTTTTTTTTAAATTATACCAAATTTAGAAAATAGAATAAAATTTTAGAAAAATTACAAACATTTTCTAAGAAATTGAAATAAATGAAAGTACCGATAGTTTCCCGACACCAAACCAAAGAATCAGAAGTAAAATAGTGAATTTTTAATAGAGAATAAGTAACTTTTATATTTTATTTTATTTTTAGAACATGTAGAAAAAAATGAGAGTCGAGCTGGTTACGGGATTTCAGGGATTCGATTCATTTGAATGTTGATCTGTACTCGACTCTTGGCTTGCATCGGGATGCCGAGTTTCTAAACACACACAAACAAAATATCAAAAATTTTGAAATATCGATGTAGAACTGATGTCGAGCGGGATCGGGATGAAGTCTATCTATCACTTCACGGAGGCAAAAAATGCGGAAAGACACGAGATCATAAATTTGGAACAACATTTCGAAAAATTATTAGTAATTCGTTTTCCTAATTAACCTAAATAATTAGGTAATTTAGTAAATTACCGAATTGGCAGATCAAAATTATTGAATTTTCCGCGTTTCGAGCACGGTGGGTCGTCGACGCAGTAGCATTGATTCTCAGGGTACGTTTCAGGGTCACCAAAGGTCGCATCAACTGGAACAAATCTAGAATTTTTAAAAATTTAAAGCAATATTTAGAACAAGAATCGCTTCACAACAGAAGTATTCCATTTGAACGCTTCCCAAACACTACATTGCTGCATTTACAGGTCCAGCCAAGTAATTAGTTTCTTTTTAAAATAGCACAATGTGCACATAATATTTTGTAACTGTAACTTAAGTCATGCATCGTTGTGACAAATATACCGAGCGTTTTTTTTAGCTTGATTTGTACAAATCGATTTCAAGCATTCATGGGTTCAATTTTTATAATTTGATGCTTGATTTCAAGGGACGAGATGTTGGAAAATGTCTAAACATGCTGTACAGCGGGAAAGTGTTTTAGTTACAATTTAGTGTTAAATGTTTTTCTTAGCATTTAACATATGTTATAAACAATTTTAACATATGTTCTAGGCTTTGGCGGCCGAGACGCACAAGAAGGAGCAGCATGCGAAGTCACGGCAGGCGACTGGCAATGGGAATGGATAGGAGAACTCATAATTAAAACCAAAAATATGAAACGCTGAAATCGCTGAAACAATAGCTCAGAGCTGCTCATTTAAATGAGCTGCGCACGGTGACTGGCGATTAGGACAATTTTGTAACTTTGATTTTCAGCAGTTTCAGCGCTGTAGCAGCGATTCACGACATTACTTTTTGTTGTATTTTTTGGATGAATCAAGAAGACATTATCTAGCTTGTGCGTTTTATACCGTAATTATTTTGGCAAACGGTTTTGAATCGCTGTATTTTTTTTGCTCAGATGCACTGTTCGTTGAAAAAATCAGCGCTTAAAGCGTTTAAAGAAGCTTCAAACGATAAATTTGAGTTTGAGAAAAAATTTCCGAGGAAGGATGAATCTACGATTTCGCATTTTGAAACATGATTTCCAAACGGTTAATGTTAAACGGCGTTTTGATTTTTGCTTTTTAGATAAACCGTTGCTGATGTTGAGAAGTCTCAAGAGAGCGCTGAAAATCAGCCCTAGGAACAGAACGCTCTACGAATTTCTAGTGCATTTTCGACAATATATGAGTACACGGTGAGTAATTTTTAAAAACTTTTTTGTTTTCAATTTTTTATGAAAAATTACATAATTGGGAAAACTTTTTAAAAAATAGGTTCACACGAATTTTTATGAATTTTCGAGTTACAGATAAATTACGAAAATACATTAAAATTACTCAGGTTATGAAAATCCATGATAAAATGTGGTTAGACATTATTAGTTAACCTAGTTAAGAAATTCTGAAATCATTAGATAACATTGGAAAATGCTTCGATTTGATGATCTGTATTAAATTAAAATGTATTTTTTTTTTAAATAATTATGGTAGAGGAAACAAAAAAATTTGAGGATTATTGTAAGGCGTGGTAAGCGGTTCTATGAGTTCCAATTTTTTACCTGTTACAAAACCCAATACATGATCACAAGAATTTTTTTAAAATCTAATTAATATTACCAAAAACTTAGGTAATTAACAGTGTAAGATTGCTTAATTTTCTCGATCAAAATTTTTGAAAGAATTTCTGCTTAGTTTTCTTTGTTTTATGCTTAATTTAAAAAAATAGTCACACGGAATTTGAAACTTGCGTTCCTTGTTGCAATTGCGTTCCCAATTTTCGAAGAAATTGCTTCTGGATTCTAAATGATTCAAAAACTTATTTTAAAACATTTGTTTGTATTGTTTTTTTAAACATTTTTACAAAATAAAGTTATATTGTCTTATGGCATTACAAAACATGTTTCTTTTAAAATATAATTTAGAAAATACTTTCCTTCTAATTAATTTTTTTATATCGCGTCTCAATACTTAATTTTCCTAGTTTCATTTCTACTTAATTTTGAAAAACGACGTATAGAGCTCTTAACTAGCTTCATTGGTTTTACCAAGGTTACTCGTAGCAACTAAGGCTAACGCCTTATACAGGTTCGGCCATCCGAATTTTTTTTAATTCAAAAATTAA
>JAQFYP010003814.1:0-10446 GCA_034694865.1 Bilobella braunerae
ATTTATTTAAGCTTGTTTTTTTCTATTTGCAGTGTATGCGTAACGGCTGCAAAATAACTTTCTTCACAATTTCACACTCGCTCAGTTCCAATAGATGGGTATTTAAAATACAATAACAATAATTTACTTATTTGAGGAAAAATAGCAAAGCGCCATAAAATAAAAGCCCCGAGTACTGCAATATATATTACAAGAATTATGTATTATATACCATATAAGAGTCAGGTAGACCAAGCAAATTCTTAGGGGATGAGGGGACAACTATCAGCATATCAGGAATTAAGAGGCAGGTAGGTGTACGGGCGGGGCCAACTTAGCACACCAGTTTTGTACCAACGTAGCGCAAGATGCATGTTCAAATGTCTCGGCTTCTCGACTTATCATTTATAAAGAACTCGTCTTCTAACTGAGAATGTAAAAATGGCTTACTTCGAATGGCGTCGTTGTATTTTTTTAACAGATGCATTTTGCTTAAGATGCAAAAAATTTGCCCATTCTGACGCCTGTTGTGTAGTAATGCAAAAAATAAAAGTAATATTCTGTTAAAACTTCAATATGTTTATATCTCACCTAAGTCTGTATTATAAATTTTTTTTTAAATATTATACGTTCAAAAAACGCTACAGTTACAATAGTTTATTTCAACGACACGAAACTGTCTAAAGAAAGAAAATAAATTTTTCTGTAGATGTGTTCAAATAGATTAAGAGAAAAGCTTGGTCGACGAAGGAACAATTTGACAAGTGAGTATAATGTGGAACTTGGGCGCGTGTATATGGATGAGGTGCTATGGAGGGGCCAGATGCCAGCATATTATAAATTTGGCGCCAGTTTAGTGTAGATGCGGGGCCAACTTGACACTTCTGTTTTGTGCCACCGTAGCGCAGCACGGTTTCAAAATTTAGTGCGCTTGATTTTGGGCCCATGATATTCGTCCAATTTTATCGGCCACTGGAGTAGAATAATTCCGCTTCAGTGTCCAAATAGACATATTTGTGGCATGTTGGCAACACCGTAATGAAGTAGGGTAGAGGATTTATAATGTACTTCTCCTGCAACATGTGCTGGAATCCTCCGACTCTAAAATATGTATCACAACGTCATTTTTCTGTAACTTAAACAAATTACAAATTGAAGCCTCCACCTGGAAACAAAAAAGATTATTAAAAATTTTCAAAAAAAATTTTTTGAAAAAAAAATGCTCTTAGGGGACTGAGGTTTAAAAATCGTTCTAAACGTTCTGAAGCGTTTAATAATTCATTATTTACTCAAACAAACTCGTGTCATAGGCAAAGCTGAAACTGTGAGATCTTCTTTTTGCGACACACAGTGTCTCATAACAACTTGTTTGGCGACAGAGACTTAGGTTGGTAACGAATTTAAACAAAAAATTTTACACGTAAGTCCCGTTTGGACCTGGAGGCTTTCACTCGGAAGGGTCAATTCAAAAAACTTCAAAAAACGATCAAGTTTCAAATATCTGTAAATTAAGAGAAAGCGATTCCGAAAACTGTAACCGTACAGGTTCGTGCCGTACGAGTCATTGGCAGCTAATTTTGCTTTTCAAGTTGACGTTTCTTTGGTTCTATGAGGCGCTAGTTATCTCAAATTCGCCGGGGAATTTTTGCGGGAATTTTTTGGCGGGGAATTTAAATTTTCATTTTTTAAGCTTTGTCCTTGTGGTAATGACCGTGAGTTAGCAAGAAATATTCTGTTCGCAATCGATTAGGTAGAGTTTTAGTGTTGATTTACTCTGGAAAGTTGATACCCAAATGTCAAATTGACTGGCGTTACTAACTTAATTTTTTCGCAAGGTCAACACTTTTTTCACAGTTGTGATTAGATCTCAGGGTCACATGCTCTCTGTACTTGATTTAAAAGCTTCAAATAGGAATTGTCATCGACCTGTTTTTACTACTTTTTTTTTTTAAATTTGCAATTTGAAATGCAATGGAGTAATTTTGGAAGTGCAATTGCTACGCAATCATGCACGCATAGAGCTTCTGTAGGATGATCAAAAAGATATAGAAAAGACCATAGAAATAAGACAAATACTAAATTACTGAATTGAAATTTGCTAAAATGAACTCCTCATAGTTTAGGGCAGCCATTTTTTTCGTCTATAGCGACCAAATGGCTGTCCTAAACACTACAGAAATTAAACACTGTGCGACACACTGTCGTGTAGTGATTTGAACAAAAAAAACTATAATGAATAATTTGTTCACCGTCAACACCGTATCCACAACTTTTGAAATGTTTTTCAACTCCAATTTTATTTCAAACTTGTTATTTTTGTTTTTCAGTTTATTTATTCTTCTCATAAACAGACATGCAAATAATATTTACAATGCAACTACTTGAAAACAAATTTTTGTGCTTTTCAACTAAACTTAAAAATATAGTTCCGAGGAGGCACTAAATTATTGTGAAGTGATCAAAATGGTACAAGGGCGTCATTCCGGCTTAGCTGATGGTCAAGATGTAATGAGGTGGGTATTACTAGCAATTCAGAAGTTTCTTTTGAGTTGGATGCCGTTGAGCTCAATATTTTCATTATCAAAAAACAAATTTCAACATTTTTCTAAATTTGAGTTATTTTGAGCGTATTTTGTGTTTTGAATACTTATTGTTGGCAAATTGTTTATGTGTGTTTTCCAGCATAGTTATCATATTATCCCACAAGCTTTTTGGTCGATTTTTTGATAAATCCCTTGTGAAAACCAAGAGAAAATATTCCCTTACTTGGTAGTATACCAGTACACTTTACTGTTGGTAACAGTATCATTCTAACGTTTTCAAAACCAATTATAGCCATGTCACTCATTGCTTTTTTCTTCTTCCTTTGCGTTGCGGCCGCTTCTGCCGACGTGACGATTCAAGACGGTTGGGGGACTCTTGACTGGCATTTCGGCTGCTACTCAGAAAGTCGACTTTCTCACGATGGTAAGATACATAATACATGATGGTATGATACATACATGTACTGTGTGACCAGCCGCAGAATTAAAACACTCACCATTGTCAGAGCTGACAATTAATAGATAAATAGTCAATCAAGTTTGTCTAGGTATATTTTGATACCTGCAGGAATTACCTGCATAGGTATTAGGTAATACCAACAGGTACCTAAATGTACTTTAATTTAGCTGGTGCTAGTGCGCATTGAATACCGCATACAACATCCCTGTCTCACTAACATTAAGCATCCTTTTCGTGCCTTTTATTATATTTAATAACAGTTTATTATTTTGTATTCTTTTGAGCTAGAAGGTTGTCATTTCAACTACAGCTTCTCCTTCATGTGCGAATGATGCACAAGTCTACCAAGATGCAGCGTAAGAGTCAAAACCATTTTTTTTCTAAATCTTACATTTGTAAAATATGACACAACATGACTGTGATATATGTAATAATTAAAAATGAATGTAATTCTACTTACGTCATTACGGCTAATTGGCATATGATCACGTACGCTTTTCGTATGTATATGCTTTAGCATTAGAGCTAGAAATTCGATTCTTAATTGAGGTCTAGATTATTTCTTGCGGTTAATTAGAGCTCTCAATTTCTACAGGTATAAATACCTGGACTCTAACTCTTGAAAATTCACTTTCAATTTGATTCTCTTATTAAAGTCTTAATGAAGCAATTGCCCTATAGAAAACATTACAATGACACACTACAATATACATTCCAGATCCACTGTTTCTCTTATTTTCATTAATTTACTTGAATACTATCTTGGTGACTTACCTTCCTTATGCGACGGCACAGGATAATGTCAAAACGTTACTGAATATTTGGCTGGAAATACGCTCTACTTTTTTAAATCCGTAGTGGAGTCTTTACCCTAAACAATTCCTTTTACCCATCAACACAGTCTACGTTTTTGTTGTCATGAGTAACAGCTACGTTTTCTACAGTTACAAAAATCAGCCATTTGGAATTTCACTTTACAATTTTGAGTAAAAATCATAATTCGGATACCTTTATACGTCCTTCTAAAAAATGTATAATTTGTTTTAGAGTAATTTGAATAAAATTTTTAACGTTGCAATTACACTGTGGCTACAAGAATTGGTGGCCGTGCTGGTGTAGTGGTTTAGAGCGTCTGTTTTTAGTGAGAAATCATACTACTTAAAATTTCAAATCTTTTCCTGTCAATCTAACATTTAGCAAAAAAGAAGAGAAACATTCTTATGTGCTTTTTGCTGTGGCTTTCCAAGTTTTACGTGGTGCCACCTCGTTTTACAGAAAATTTACAGAAATCGTTGCCTTCCCGCCTTGGCGGACAGTGGTCGTTTATGAGAAATACAAGTTTATGTTTAAAAAAAAACTTCGGTTTTGCATCCATGGAGACGTGACAGGGCTTGTGCTTCCAGATCTCCTTCAATTTTCTGCATTCAATCTGCTTCATGATATGCAGCAATTACAGTAGTTTCTGAGTAGTAGTTTTTGTTCTTTATCGATTGCACAGTTTTCGACGTCACTGTTTCCGGTGTTGAGTGTATCCGATTCAGAACATCTAAACAAAAAGCAAACAAAATATGCTTCAGAATTGTTTATGAAAACATTGTATTCCACGGTATTAAAATTCAAGGCAAGTATGCAGTCTTTGAAATCCTAATTTTTTAATCATATTTGAATATAAATTTACAATTATTTGAAATGCAATGATTCAACTTTGCTTAATTTAAAACAATTGACAAATTAAATTTGGCAAGGCAAGGAATCATAATTTAACGAAAGCGGAATATATTTAGAAAACCGAGGATTTAAAAAGCATAGTTACAATTTTGACAATGTAAATTGTTTTCAAACTTTAATTAAGTTTAAAATTTTTAAAATTCAATTCGTTTAATAATGTGAACTTACGTAGATATTTATGTAGTTGTAATCGGCGTTCCTATGCCCATCCTTCTCGTTTACATCTGTAGAAAGAGAAATTAAAAAAAAGTGATTAATAGTGATTCGATACCATTTGCAATTGAGTTAAATATTCAATTATAATTCCATTGTAGTTAAGTATTTGATTAATTACAGTAGTGTTTTTATTAATTAATTAATTTTACCTTGCTTAACTTTCCTAAAATTTGTCGTGTTGTTCAATAGTGCTTCTACCACTGTCATCAATATCTTCTCACATGGTTTACAATTCTGTCTTGTGTCCTATTAAATCAGGGTAGAAGCAAAACGCTTCTGTACAGTATACACAGACAACCAGAAATTCCTTTCTCACACTTTCCTTCCCACTCATTTTTAAATCTGAAGAAACACAGAAATTGTGATAGGTTTCTCCCAACTTGTTTCGAAAACTTTGGTCTTTGTAAATTTTAAATGAAAAATTTCCAAAAACTTTTAATACAATTTTTTTTAAACAACATTATGCAAAGCTGTTTAAAAAAAATCATCGGTTTCCAAACTCTGACAAAATAGCTTCCAGACAATTTCACGTCAAAATGAATACTGACAGAAAGGAACGAAAAGAACAAAATTTCACACAGTTTGGAGAAGTAGGGATAAGTTTCCAACACAATTTATAAGAAACAGGAAACTCTGGATGCATCTCCGATTCAAACGCGTCCTTGCTTAAGCGTCGCTTCTACCAACACCGCAAAGCAGCCAGCAGCTTAACAAATAACAATAGAAGTAGAGGATATATATGATAAAAGTTTTCACTAAATGTAAGCGAAAGCCCATTGCTATACTTGTAAGGAAAGTTGCAAGAATTGTAGAAAAAAAATGAATTCAATCTTTTTTTAAGTAATTCATGAAGCTTTCTCTATGATTTTGTGCTGAACAAAACAAAATCGAGTGGCTCAAGTCTTGCTTTCATCCGCTCAACTAAAACTCACATCACCGGTTTTATTTTGTATTCGTTTCAACCAAAAGCTGGTGAACAAAACGAGTGCAAGACTCGACCACTCGTCGATTTTACGACCGACCGTCGATCCACAAGTAATCCAAAAAAAATCCACTGAATTTAAGCCTTAGGGGCAATAATTTGAGCTCCATCGCTTCTACAAAAAAAAAATTCGGTGTAAAAACATCACTTTCCAGGAGGCGAACACATGGTCGAAGTCCATGAGCATTCCGCAACACCACATGCGTAAAGTAATGAGTCTCCACTTTCACTCCCGCCAAAGTGTTCCAGGTGAACAAAGGCACCAAATGAATGAGCGAATGTTGGTGCTTCTGTCATTTTCGTTCGTTTTTTTTGTAAGACGCATTTAGGAAGTGCAAATCAAGTGAAAATTTTGTATATGAGTCAGTTGTTGTTATAAATGAGGATGGTAGTTTTGATATTGTGGTATTTTTGAAATGTCATAAATTAAAATAATTTTACGAAAAAAATATCGCCCATCAGCACAAAAGACGACACCATGGCGTAAAGTTGGCCTGTTCAATTCTGATCGCATTTCAATTTGGAGAATATCATATTTTATCATTGTTTGCGTTTCAGACTGAAGATTATTATTTACTATATTTTTAGCCTCATTTTGCATTACAATGACAAATGAAAATTAGCGAAACAATTTTATATTGAGGGATATTTAAAAAACTGAGTTAAAAGGAAGTTGGACAAAAACGGCACAACAAAGTGAATACTAAACAGGGTTGAGAAGTTTGTTTATTGAAAAGCTAGGCTAAAATGTAAACAACTTTATTTTAATGTTTCTTTGTTTAATTAACGCTTTCGCTCTGTCTCCGTCCAAATCGATGCTAAGCATTTGAAGCTGTCAACTTGGCTCCACTAAAATTATAGTTTGTAAACAACATTTTCATCGTTCATGGTTGGGTTATGCAAAAAAAAGCAATGGTGTTCATTAAGATAATGGTAAATTGTCCATACATTTCTAAACCTTCGAATCCAGACATGACCTTTTTTAAAAATGAAACTGGAGCCTTCTGATATAACCTTTTTTTTCTTGCCTACCTTGTACTATTTTCCTTGACTCCAAAATGCACATAAACCCTAAATCCACTCTGACTTCCTGCTTGATCCGTATAACTTGACAATAGCTTTTGTGAGTTCTAATCGCATCTAACTAATGACTATGTGGTATAATAGTGGTATTTACTGTAATCTGCCATTTAACTTAAAAATGTCATTACCTTAGTCTTATCCTATCTTATCTTCGCTTTTTCAAGTTATCAAGAAAAATTTGCTCGAGAAAAATTACTTTCTAAGGGACCCTGCTCATTGAAGCCATTGCTAATATTTTTTCATTACAGCTTATATATTATTAAATTTGGTTAGATCTCAATTATTTACTATTCACTCTTCAGTTTCCAGCAATTTTATTTTAAGGGAAATGGTACAATTTTGGGTACATGTGCTTTAAAAAATAAAATATACAGAGAATTTCTGAAATGCCTAGAATTCTTTTCAAGATTTTTCCCTATGATGAAAACTTTTTTTTTTCAAACGCAACAAAACAATTACACGGGTAAAACAGAAACATTGTTAAAGCGGTAGCAGGCCATTAGGTCAAAACAATTAGGTCAACAAGAATTACGTCAACAAGAATTACGTCTACAAACTTTAGGTCAACAGCGAATTACGTCAACAGTAAAATTACGTCAAAAAGAATTACGTCTACAAAAATTAGGTCAACAGTAAATTACGTCAACAACATTGACGTCTACAGTAAAATAACGAAATTACTAAATTTTTAAAAATAATTTTCAAACAAAGTTATTATTACACAATAACAACAAATAAACCGTGGTAAAACAGTCAAACAGTAGCGGAAGTAGGAATGTTAGAATTCGAAAAATACTAAAATCATTATACTAGAAAACAGTAGTCCGGGTTTCAAAGAGGTCAAGGGCCATTTCAGGGTGAAAGGGGCTCTAGGGTCATCAGGACTATCATGACTTTTTGTTTCATGCAAAAGTAGAGTTTGACCTTGAAAATTCATTTTGAGGTCAAGGGGTCATTTTTGGGTCAAGGGGGCTCTAGGGTCATCGGAACCATCATAACTTTTTGTTTCATGCAAAAGTAGAGTTTGACCTTGAAAGGTCATTTTGAGGTCAAGGGGTCGTTTTGGGGGTCATTGGGGGGCTACAGAGAAGAGTTTCCTAAACATATGTTGTTCCTCTTTATAAGAGGAACAACTTTTGTAAGGGTCATTTTTTACGTTGTCATAGAACAATATTCTTGACATTGACCGTTGACCCCTAAGGGGGTCACTTCCGGTCAAACTAAAATAAATTTGATCTGCGCCGGAACCCAAGGGACACATATCTGAAAACTGATTTGAGATATGTTGAGTAGTTCCTGAGATAATCGTGAGGCTCGGACAGACATACGGACGGACGGACAGACAGACAGACAGACAGACAAACAGACGGACGGACGGACAGACAGACATACAGACAGACAAACAGACAGACAAACAGACAGACGGACGGACGGACAGAAATGAAGAAAACATAAGTAGCTTTCGCTTCGCTTCCGCTACTAATAAAGAAGCCTGAATTTTAAACAATAGTCGTACGTGTGGCAAAATTTTTATTTATTTATTTTACTGTAGATCTCATTTTTGTAGACGTCAATGTTGTTGACGTAATTTACTGTTGACCTAATTTTTGTAGACGTAATTCTTTTTGACGTAATTTTGCTGTTGACGTAATTCGCTGTTGACCTAAAGTTTGTAGACGTAATTCTTGTTGACGTAATTCTTGTTGACCTAATTGTTTTGACCTAATGGCATGGAACCGTTAAAGCGAGTTGCATCATTTCCTAGAGAAACTTGAGATGTCATGCCTAAACCAGCTACAGGAAAGTTTATGTAAACAGATAAACATAAACAAAGTTGTTCCTTGACACAATGTTTTAGATTTCATCAAAGTTTTTTTTTTTATTAAACCAGTTTTTGATGTAGAAATAGTTTTAGAATTGAATCAAGATTCAGTCGTTGAAAAGTATAAAAAAAACTGCAATTATTCTTTTGGTTTCAACATTTAAAATCTCGAAGCGTTCTCATATTGTTCTTTGCAAATTTCTACATGCGCTTTCAACTTGACTGGAAAGTTGCTTTTAAATCGACAAAACCTGCAATAGCAAAATTTTGTTGGTTGCATGTGTAGTGGAAGTTGCTTAATTTCGAAATTTTTCTTTTCAATTTTTACAGTAATTTTTTGTTTGTTTGCTGAATTTTGAACTTCGTCGATAAGCATTTTTTCCCGTGACATTGCCACTGAACTGTTACTTTTCTTTTTGACTGGCTCTTTTACAATTGCTTGTTTTTGTTGCGAATGTATTTCTCGAGCATGTTTTGTGTCTGCTTTACAAATTTTCGGTATGCGGCAGCTTGCCGAATTCCAATTTGTGCCAAATTCTGTATAAGCGCCTAATTTTTTGTGAGTGCATTCTACATGCATTAAAATATTTAGTCGGTAGGGGGTTTCGAAAGGACACAAATTGTAGCAGAAAATGGCGTTGTTAAAAGGTGCAGGTTGTACCACGTCAGCAGATTTGACGTAGGATCCCACAATTGGAGTAGAAGAAACAACGGCTTCGCTTTCTTGTGTAATTTTTGGAGAATGTGCCTCAGATTTCTAAATAAAATGAAAAAAAATTATGCCTAATTCAATGAAACATTTTCTAAAATATTTTTTATAATGCTTTCTGATTTGCTTTGAATAAAAAACTAAAACGTAAAGTAAATAAAAACATTATTTGCACAGCTTAACAATTCAACTCTACTCAGTTTGCAACAAAAAATGTTTCATAGGTTTGAAATCAGCACAATAAATTAAGACGTTTAATAAGATATAGGCAAAATGAGATAAACAACTATGTTAAACTAAATTTGTTTAAAAACGGAAAACTACGTTTCTTTAATGCAAACAAGAGATTGAAAACCAACAACAAAATGCTTCCCCTAAAACTTACCAAATATAAATCCTGTTTATGTTTGGTTATTTTAGATTGCCTTTTTCTCGTTTTTGTGGGTTTTTTTTTTTATTTTTAGCTATCCTTGTTTTGGAAATTCCTTCCATCTGAAGATGATCAAATCGAATGTGCTTTTTCAAAGAAGCACCTTGTTTATAGAATGCACTGCACATTCTGCAAAAGTATTTTGAGATTTCAGCGTGGTGCACTGTGTGGCGTAGGAGGTAACGCTTCACTGAAGTCTTGAATGGACACTCCTTGCACTCAACCCTTGTAGCTATAACCAGTGCGTGCAATTGCCCCACACCCCCCAAAACTCACAAACTTTCTGAAAAAAAAATTGGACACCCCCCGACACCACCGCCACCTATTTGTTCAAAATATTGTTTCCAATCAAAAAACACCCAACACCCCCCAAAAATGCCTAAAAAATGGCGTTTATTTTAAAATTAAGCGGAAAATTTTTTTCACCTCCATGTTGGAGAAATCAAAAAGTGACCCACTCCGTACGCCTGTGAGTGCAATTGCATCACACCACA
>JAQFYP010003815.1:0-10446 GCA_034694865.1 Bilobella braunerae
ATGTTGTTAATTTTGAGTAAAATTTTCTCCCCATGGTGTCGCCGTTACCACAGGATATGAGCTAAATTTTGAATAAATAAACTTCGCTGCCAAAAAAAATGAACTATAACTTCCCTCTCAATGCTGTTTTTCAGCTTAGACAAACCGCCGCTTTCACAAACGCTTTTTTCGCAATAGTGAAACAATGCGGTGAAAGTACTTTAGACAAAGCAGAGTTTTAGACGTGGTACAACCCTTTCACCCAAGCATCTTTTGGACTCTTTCATAACTTCATCCCATGAAGTCTGAATGAGAATTTTCCAGCTCTTTAAAATCAGGTATCAAGCTGGTGGCCTCGATGTCACTGACGCTGATTTCCGTTAAATACGGTGATTTTTATGGTAAACGTCCAAAGAGTGTGTTTTAAATCCACGTTTTTCAAATCAAGTCCACCTGTTCATGAGAGCGGCTAAGTTACCGACAACCCTGAATTTTACATGAAATAATTTACTAACAAAAATGTACAGAGCGTTTCTTGTGTCACGTACGAAAATAGAAAATACGGAAAACCAGACTTATTTGTAGTGCAAAAATGGTATGAACTCCAAATATGAAATCCAAAACTCACCTCCGGGTGACCCCGTTCTTTGGCCAATTTAGATTTTAATTCAGGTGTACTTCACACAAATTTCCCTTTTATTACGGACAGAAAAAATGCTCCGTACATTATGCAAATTTTTGCAACTGGTATGCTGAATTCAAAAAAATAATAATAATTTAATTAAATAAATATTATTAAATAAAAAAAAATAATCCTGGAGCCATTTGATGTTTATTCTTTCGTAAGCTACCCTTTGTCCCTGATTAGCAGTTACTTAGAAGCCAGGGAAGAGCAAATGTACTATAATAAAGTTTATTATCTTTGTTTAGAAGCAAAGCTTTGCAAATTCCACGCTTTCTATTTAATTAAAAATGCATTGATAATCAGAGCAGCATGTTAAAATATTAGTTCATTTCAATAAAATTAAAAAAAAGTTTAAAAAATTTCAAATAAGACTCTTTTTAACTGGAGAAACGATTATTGGGCGATTTACGTTAAATTTAATCTAAATCCTCCAAAAACGACCCCCGAAATGGGGCCCTTCAAAGTGGACATCCCATTTTTCTGTCAAATAATTTCTGCCACTTCTCCTGTCAAATTGTCGCACAATTGACAGGGAAATCTCTGCATAATCAATGTACGAGTCAATTTCACTTATTAGACAAACCGTGCTTTCTTCAAACCTCGTTTCAGTAAGCAAAGAAAACAAAATTTTCAAGAAAGTAGCATTTTACTAGCATGCTACCGATATGTATTTGATCTATTTGGTGAAAGTTACTTAACGTTTTGCAGAGGGAGAAAAGCGAAAGTATGACGCAAAGGGGACACCGTGTGTTTTTGGGTGGTTGTGGAGAAGGCTACTTTCTAAAGTTCCTTGTCATTTCAAGTCTTCACTCAGACGTGGACCGAGAGCTCCAGCGAGCCGGTTATTGTCTTGAAAATTTTGAAATAATGTCTTTTAAAAAAGTTTGAAAAAATTATCGTTTTGAAAAAAATTCTTAACTTCTTCCTGCTCCTGAGAAAAAAAAGAAAGTTTTGAAGAAAAAGTTGATACAACGGGAATTCCAAAAAAGGTCAGTAGAGTAAAAAAGAAACGTGGGGGCAAAAATTTCTAATTTGTTTAAAAAATAATAATAATAAAGTAAAAAACTGGTAATATGAAACTTTGAAAGGAAAAAAATTTATAGAATTTTTTTTTGGTGTGGCACCACTTGAGCCCTTCGAATAGCCCCCTCCGAAAAGTGCTTTTTTGGGTCTTCACTTTCACTTCACCTTTTGAGGTTGCTGCATTTCTTTGGTCGAAATTCTGTTGAAGCTGGAGGAAGAGCGCTGGAGAAAAGATGAGTGAATGCGCTGGAGATGACTTTCTCCCATTAAAAAAAAAACAGACATAAAGAATGCTGTGTAAATGAAAATATTAAAAAAAAAGTAAAATATTTTAAATTGCGGGATCTGTTTGAAACTGAGATTTACATTCAGGTGGTTGAACATGCTGCAATTTTTTCCTCTGGTGTTATCAACTGACAAAAACAATGTAAGTACATTATAAGCAGTATTTTAAAAGTACTGCAAGTATCAGTGGTTCAAACTGACAGAGGAGCATGCGCCTCGGCATAGTTCATCATTCTAAAAAGATTATCGAAATAATATTTCGAAACAGCATTCTAAAAAAAATCTAGGTTTCAATTTGAACTAGTCGGCTTGAACAGCAGTTGAACCGTTGATTTGCAAAAGGTCGCGTTGTTTTCAGGTATCGAATTTAGCATGTGGAGTTAAATTATCTCAGGAGAAAATTACTTCATTTTTTTTAGTTAAGATAAGAACATAACAGCAAGTTTCGGAAGAGAAAGTAGCATTTTGTTTTGGAGAAAGCAGAATCTTTTCGAAGAAAGTAATCCTATTTTTGAGGAGAAAGGGCAGGGAGTGAAAGTGGAATCAGATTTCTTTCAAATTGAATAAAAATTTCCTGGGTGTGCCTTGGAGAGGAAGGGAAGCAGTTGCTTTCCAATTTACCCCACTGTGTCCACAGTGTCAATATTTTCAAAATGTAAAATAACGACATTTGAAACGGCGCGACGCCTATTGAGTGCAAACAGGAAAACACGGTTTCAAACCGTATTTCAAAAGTTTTTGTACTTTCTCCTTAGGAGAAAGTCACCCCTCTCTGGCAAACGAAATCAGTTTATGATCAATTCCTCCTTTGCAATTTATTATTTCCAAATTACAACAGGACTTGGTTGCCACAAATAGGATAACAAAATTTTTTAATTGTGCAAGAATTAAAATTAATTATTAAAAATTAAAAATAAACCCTTCCGCCGCAAACAAATCCGCATATTAAACAATTTGTTATCAAACACTTTACACATACATGAAACAACTAATTCTGTATTCACAACTTGATTATTCAACTGTGTTCCAAGTTAAAAAAAAACACCTCTCTGATTACAATAAAAAACAAATGGCTTTGAATTGCGGTTTTATATGCATCAATTTCCACATTGTTTGCGTAACTGTTGAAAGTAATTGCACAATGTTGCAGATTTTCCCCAATTTTCTATTGAGCCTTTTTGCCATTTTCTGATCTGAGTTTTTGTGTACAGATCGTTTTGTATTATTCTCAATAGTAATGCTCTTATTTTTTTCTTTGTGCATCCATCTGTCTTCGCACTTTCTCCTACTTTCTCCTTTGGAATTCAATCGTAGGATGAAATGTTCTTTTTTAAACTCACTTGAAGATTTAAAAAATGTGTTTGATTCTGGAGTAGCTGGCAAGTCAATTTACAGCTTCCAGACGGAGCATTTATGTTTTTGATAAGAATCAAAACTCATCTGGAGACTTCTCGACCAATCAGAGCCCCTCTTTTGTCCAGGTTGACGACGGAGGACCATGGTGGAGGAAGTGGTGTCCGGAGGGAGTGAGTGGCTGAGTTGTGACCATGGCAACTAGCACTTTGTCACACGACACAGCGACGCATGTCGCCTTGGGCTCCACGGTTATGGGCGACGGTGTCTCTTTCTGGGCCTCTTGGCCATTCTCTTCTGCATTGTTATCCTCAATTTGGCCCTCACGCCCTGGCTCATCATGGTCATGGAGTTCTCTTCCGTAAGTTTTTTTTAAATATACAGAGCCTTTCAGAAGGCACATGGATTTTGAATTTGCAATGAAACGCAAAGTCCCGTATCGTTCATCGCACCTTAATCATCTTAATTTTGAAATGCTATGTGCAAATGACAGCGTAGTACCCTTGTGGTGACTAACCTTGGATTTGAAGTCATTGCATTTTCCTAGTGCCTAGTTTTGCGAAACTATTTTTTCCTAGGGGACAACAACGTGACTTTGTACAGTGACTTACAGAACGTATTATGAAAAATGGTAGAACTTGCTGAAACTAAATACTCGTTTCACTTGCGTTTATATACATACGTTTGTATAGTTAATTCATTTCGAATGTGATTTTTTGCGTTTTGCACCTTGATTTTTAAAGGACCTTTGTATAATTGAAAAGCAGGAATGCCCAAGCGTGACTTACTTTGGATTTTATATCAGCCTTCTCCTAGAACAGTGTCTATTTATTTAAAAAAAAATCTCTTTTTCTACGGGAACTCTATAACCCGTTTCGTACACACACTTTCAGAAGCTGTGCGGTTGTAAGAAAACGGCAACTAGGCAACACTGGTGCAGCTAAAAGCTCATTGTAAGGTACTGCCGTTGCTTAGAGAGTAGTTAGTTGCCTTGGGTCAGAGACATTGGAGACTTTCCTCGTTTTACACCTTAATTTTGAAAGGCTCCGTACATTCGATGTCCGGAATGTGAAGTGGTGGGTTTTTTTTATTTGATTTCTTTTGTGGATGGAAGATGCGTTGAAATGTGGATCCCTCAAGAGTAAATGAGATGCCTCGGGGAGCATAAATTCGACATTTCTTTTCACGCGTTTACTTTTCCATTCACTTTCTCCAAAATAACTTTCTTTTTCATTCAAAATCACATTTATTCTCGCTCTCAAAACAGAGCACTTAACAAACTTGTTCTAAAAAAGCGTTCTAGAATTATTTAGAACACTGCTTGAATGAGTATTGGCTGTTTTGGAAATCAGATTAAGGTTCTGTTTCTCCTTTGAAACGCGGGAGCTTTCTCTCACAGGAACAGAATGGAGAAGCGTGAAAGCTATTTGTGTAAAATGCGGTTTCTTGTGCCAATTCAATTCCATTTGGAAGAAAGGTGATTTTTATTTGAATTTCCCGCCTTAGCAACCATTCACATTTAGCGCCAAAACCCAAATTCAAAATCTATTTCAATTAAATATTCAGTTTCAGTTTTTTAAATATCCATTCGTTTATGTATCTCGTGAAAATCGATGCAGCACAAGAGTCCTATTCATAGCCTTTAAAAATGTTAGTGTCTTCAAATATACAGAGCCTTTGGAAAATGTAGTTGGTTCAGACACAAAAGCCATTCGAAAGGGTAGTAGGTTGAAATAACCAGAGCTCTTCAAAAGATTCGTGTGTTCAAACGTGTGTAAAGGAGCTTTTCTAAAAGGTTGTAGTTATAAATGTATAGAGCCTTTTAAAAGAGTAGTAGGTGACAGGAGTTGAATGTCGCTGTAAAATGAAGCAGGGCGTTAGAATGTAAATAATTTTCACCAATGCACATTTGATAAGCTTAGCAACTGTGAGGGGACAATCTGAGTATTTTCCTTCTTAGAATTGAGCTAGAATGACGGTGTAGTTTGCCAGACTTTCTCCTGTGTGCAACATAAAAAAAACGCGCTGTACAAAGACTTTCAGAAAGTTTGTAGTTGGCAAATGGGGAAAGAGAACGCAACGCCGCTGGAACCAAAAACTATACCACCGTTGCTCATGGAGGAGTTCTATGAAAGTTTCAAATTTTTTTAGCGACTTTTTGTTTACGCTTTAATTTGAAAAGCTCTGTAAAAATGAAACGCAGGAAGGTCATGGCGTGACTGACTTTGGTTGTTAAGGCAGAATTTTTCTAGAATTGTGTCTAGTTTTCTGAATTTTTTTTCTCTACCAGACATAAAAAGGGCTCTGTACAGAGACGTTCAGAAGGGTTTCTGAAATGGGAGAACGCAACGTCGTTGAAACTAAAAACTCATTGTACCGCAGTTGCTCTTGGAGAAGTTAGTTAGACGGCTACAATATTTATTCCAGACTCTTCTTTACGTTTTACACCTTAATTTTGAAATGCTTTGTACATGCGATGCTTCTGGAATTTGAATGGGCGTGGTTCTTATTATTCAATATCTTTTGTCGGTGGAAGATGTACCTGAAAAAGAAAAAGTAGTGAGAAAGTAAGGTAAGCGAGCCAATAAGGAAGCTTCCTTGTGATTGGTCCAAAATCTCCCATTTCATCTCACTAGCTTCCCGGTGTAACAGCCGGTGAAAGTAATTTGAAGTGAATGAGATTGTGGGGGTTAATTCCCCCATAGTCCACCGCTGTCGTCTACCAAGTCTGCATTTGTCAAAAGGGCAGAATTTTCCTAGCGACCTCTGACGGTGAGTGCGTGGCGGACAACGACGTTTGTCGATGAATTCATTACGCTTTTATTTCAAACCATGCACGACTCGCTTTAAATAAAATTGAAGGATTTTAGAATTGAAGAATATTCAGATGCGGAGAAAGTTGCCACAATTTGATGAGAGTTGTATAACATGGAGAAAGTTGTAAAACATTAGATTAACATGTTTAAAATGTTTTAAAATGCCCGCTTCTCTGGATGATGAATTATTCTACTGTAAAGTTGTATGGAGATGAATTAATGTCAGATTACAAAGTGATGCATCCTTGTTCGTTCGGAAAGTGTGTTCAGTTTGAAACACAAAAAAGACAACAAATTGTTGATTCAGCAGAATTCCAATTCGGGCTGTTCATTTGTAAGCTAAAACCGTGTTGGCAAATGCACAAAAAGAGAAGGTTGTGGCAGTGGAGAAAGTAAAAGGGAAAGTGAGTGTAGGTCCTTTGTCCCATATTTAAGGGCCTCCTAAAAGTGGCTAGACACCTGTTCGAGGGATCCTGGACCAAATTGGTCCTTTTCTTCTTCAAGGGCTCTTTACGTGGCTCGAATTAGAAAAATGCCTAGTCCATCTTATCACTCAATCGACTTCTTGTTCTTCAGTACAGAGCGTTTCTTATATGCCTCGTATGAAAAGAGAAAGTAAATGACACCGTTGAATAAAAGTTTGAGTTAAAAATCTCATCATTTCAAGGGTACATGTTAGCTAGAAACCATGGGGTGAAACAAACACGAAGTGCGAGGAAGAGAAAAAAATGCTTTCATCTCTCCTCATTTAAAGGTCCGTGTTTTGGCGCATTAACATAATTAATTCCTCCATTTCATATCTTATTTAACGCCTCATCGCATGAGGGGACAATTTCTTCAACACTGATAAATTCTCACATCCGTTGATTGATCGTTGAACAACCTCACTAAACTGAAACGTTCATGCTAAATGAGCCGTTTTTGAGATTTTTAAACTAATGAGTGAATGACAAGTAAAATTTTTAACTTAAGATCCTTCAATTTTTGTAAAAATGTATCTCTTAGCTAAAAATAGAAATGGAGTATCTAAAATCTAAAAAAAAAAGACTAGCATTAATACTTTGAAAAAACTGGTTCAAATTTGGAAGAAAAAAGTCTCATATTTTTGATAGCAAAACATAAATGATCAAGCACAGTAATTTTTCTTATATGTACATTCAAAATTTTTTTTAATTTTATTAGACTTTTTGTGGGGTTACCTCTAAACATCATGTACTAAAATTCAACTCGGCGGGGCCTGTTAAGTACTTATATCCTTAGTTTTGTAGCTGAAGAGAAAAAGTAGTGAGAAAGTAGAAAGAAAGGTAAGCAAGCCAATAAGGAAGAAGCTGAGCTTATAACGCTTTGTGATTGGTCCGAAAACTCCCATTTGATCTCTTTGGCTTCCCGGTGTAAGAGCCGGTGAAAGTCACTTGAAGTGAAAGAGATTGTGTGAGTTAATTAGGAGATCCTCACTTTTGGTTGATGGTGAATGAAGGCAATTAGACAAGGAAGGGATGGAGGTGAAATGGAAAAAGTCCAGAACCAGATGCTTTCTCCATTTCTCTCCAGCATCAGATTTCAAGGGGTTAGTGAGCCCTTGGGGGGCCTTTGCCATACAAATAAATTCAATACAAAAATTAGGCGCCCTTATACGTGTGTTTTGTAAGTGTGGGAACCATGCCGAGGAGTTGTACATCTTTAAGAGAGAAGACTTGTTCCAACAATTTGCAATTTTGTGATGATTACACACCAATTTTCATCTTGAATCCTTCCAGGCCATCCTTGAAACTAGAAAAAAAGAAATATCGGTTTGAAAGAAAAATCCAAATCTTGATTTTAAAGAAAATATTCAAATACAAACCCTTACAAAAAAGAAAAAAAAATTAGGTAAAGTAAATTTCACTGTAGAATAAAAATGTTGGCGGTGGCGGCCTAGTGGTTGGAGCTTCAATTTGTCTTTACTAGCCATCATGAAAATGGGGGTTCAAATCCCCAGATCAGTCACAAAAAAGTCTTTTCTGTTGGTTTCTCTTTAAAGGAATTACCTTGCCTTTGACCTTGTATATGCCCGTATCTCCGTGAACTAAGCATACACAGACAGAAGATATGGGAATTTCCTGATAAGGTTTCCCAACAGTGTTAAGGGAATCCTAAAGACTGCCCTCATTTGCATAGAGTCACCTGCGGTTATCAGGCGAAAGCTACGGCCGTACCTCACGTCAGGTTGGTGTTCTCGGCCTTTGTGCTTTAGGCCCGTCAAACAGCGGAATGTTACGGATAGTCTGTTGTGCCCGCTTCATGACAACATCTCTGCTAATGAGCCCCTCCACTACCATTTCCTTACCACTCTCCTTTACATGTTGACCAGCCGCTCTACGGGAATGTCAAATAACGTGCCTTTTCCAGTAGAATAAAAAAATTATACAGTGAGTTAAAACCTGAAAATCTTGTCCAAATGGTTCATTTTTCCTACACGTTAGGCAATGATGACACAAGATTTGAATGCATAGTTTTTCTTTAAAGCAAAGTTTATCTCTCTGGCTTTCTCTTTTTTGTATGTACGTACGAGGCGCTAAAACCTAAACCGGGTACAAAAACGCCAGGTACATCAACGCAGTTTCAAAAACAATACGAAAATCTGAATCACTAACTAACTGTGCGGCTGTTGTATATTAATACAAGACAGTAGATTGACACACGACGGAGTCCAATACTAAAGTGATTTTATTTAACGAAAAGTTAAACTATGAAAGAGAGAGAAGGTTTGTTGTAATCTCTAATCTAAAGTTCAAAAACAAGGTCAAGAGAACTTAGCAATTAAATGTGTGAATATGCAATTCTGCACTTCTGCACTAAAAAACATAAATCATAATTTTCGCAATTCGCATCACGCCATGTATCACAGCGGCATTCAACGATCTAACTAGTTTATGAGTTTGTCAGCTTCTATTAGTTTTTTTATTCAGTGGCGTTGCCTCTGGTAACAAGAAGTTAGATGGAATAGCACAGTTTTTACAATAGAGTTGTGTCAGGAAGATAGAAAGAAGCTCTAGTAACAGTTCATCATCTAAAATG
Source organism: Bilobella braunerae (assembly GCA_034694865.1). Classification (NCBI taxonomy): domain Eukaryota; kingdom Metazoa; phylum Arthropoda; class Collembola; order Poduromorpha; family Neanuridae; genus Bilobella; species Bilobella braunerae. The sequence continues at coordinate 9,199 of JAQFYP010003815.1, forward strand.
ATTTTCTAAAAACAATTTTCAAACATTATCTAAAAAAAACTGGGGTTCAGTTGACGCGAAGTTTTGATTTTAAAGTATGGAAATTTAGCTGGAGAAAGTTACATGATCTTAGGAAAAGACTTACAAATATTTTTGTAAGAAAGCTGCAATATTATTAGGAGAGAAAGTAAGGACAAATTTGGCTGGAGAACGTGGCATTATTTTAAGAGAAAATTAGTGCATTTTTGAAAAAGAAAGTAATATTATTGTGAAAAGTGAAAGCATCAGCAAGGTTTGCTGTAGAAAGTGGAATTGTTTCAGGAGAAAATTACGGCATTTTAAGAAGAGAAAATAAGATTATTTCAAGAGAAGGGAATAACAGCAAGTTCTGGAGGAGAAAGTAGCATTTTTGAAAAAAGTAACAGTAATTTATTGTTGTTCTAATTGGTCCTTCCCAAATTACAAAAGGAAAGTTTTTTTTAACAAAGCAACACACGGAAGACAAACGATTTATTTCCACGGTACCCTAATTCTCATTGGTACGCGACGTAACTGAGAGTTAGTGGCTTAGAAATAGTACGTTACGTTAGGGTAAACATCAAATGGCTTCTTGATTGTGATTGATTTTTTTTTAGATTTTGCTTACATAACAGTGAAAATGAATGATTATGATCTGCGTATCTGTTGCAGATATGTTATTTTAGAGATTTTTGTTTTGCAGAAATTTTTATCATGCAGAGATATTTAATAGATCAATTTTTTTTGCTGAGATTATTTTGCAGAGATTTTTATTTTAGATATAATGGTGTGACACCTCTACCATGCAGAGCGTTTTATTGCAGATATTTTTATTTTAGAGGTTTTTGTTCAGCAGGGATTTTTATTATGCAGAGATTTTTAGTTTAGAGATTATATTCCAGAGATTTTTATTTTAGAGATTATGACATGGAACCCCTCAGCCTGTAATCAGATACAATTCTTCCGTAATCGAATATATGACTTTACTCTTTTTACACCTTAATTTTGAAAGGCTCTGTACATGCGTTGAAATTGTGTGGGATGAAGTTCCGTTGATTCAATTTCTTTTGTGGGTTGAAGATGCATTCAAATCCCTCAAGAGTAAATGGGAGGACACGGGGAGCGCAAATTCGACATTTCTTTTTACGCTTTTACTTTTCTAATGACTTTCTCCTAAATAACTTCTTTTTTATTCAAAATCACATTTTCCCTCTCAATTTCAAAACTGAACTCTGAACAAACTTGTTCTAA
>JAQFYP010003816.1:0-10444 GCA_034694865.1 Bilobella braunerae
GTCATTTATCAAACCTGCAATTCTACACTTATCTGGCATATAATCATATACATTAAGCGAAGAGAACCGGTATGTGCTCTACCTGTAAAAGGGTTCGTTTTAAAAAAAAAAAGGTCTTTCTACCTGAAAAAAAGTTTGTTTGTTTTTAAAAAAAAAAAGGTCATTCTACCTGCGCAAGCGCATGCAGGAGAAACTGCCGCCTGTGGAAAACGTCAAAAAGTCTCTATGACCCAAAATGCCCCCCCCCCCCTCCAAATGACCCCTTGAGCTCAAAATGACTTTTCAAGGTCAAACCCTACTTTTGCATGGACGTATGTTGTAAACTACCCGTAAAACTACGGGTAGTCTAGAATACGAATTCACTACTCATGCCCTTTCTAGAAAATAACTAGCTTCGTGTTGTAGATTCCGGCAGTGCGCTGCTGGGGGTACGGGCCACTGGGAAGTGCAATTATGCTGATACCTATGGATACAAATGGATACCTATATTTTTACTTAACACTTATCACAAAAGCAGATATGATATTTTAGTAAAATTATATTTTGTATAAGCAATCCCACGGTTTTTGTCATTTGCATAATCACACCGTTTGTACTGGATCTATACGCTTTGGGGATTCTGAATTCAAGATTAAGGCTAAAATAAGCCTTAATAAGAAGTAAAAGTGGAAATATAAACTTTAAATATTTTCCGTGTTGCGTCATTTTTCACAATTGAAGCACGCAGAGGTTTGCACTTTTTATCTTCTTTGGAGTGGTAGATCCATCCAAATGCTCAATCTGGAGTTCATTCATTTCCATTCAAGACTACGTGAAAGTGATTAGATGATTTGCTTAAGATGCACTTTTGGAGTCTCTGATACACTATGGAATTAGGTCTTTAGTAAGTCAATAATATGAAGCAACTTGTTTGACTTCTCGTCACTCACTTTCACTTAAACAAAATCTCGTCAATTCCTTTTTCATTTGAAATGAAACGACAATTCTTTTACAGTTGTGCTCTATTCTGTTTTCTTTTGCGCTCCCAAGAGGGAAAAACTGATTTTACGGTAATTGAAATCTTACAATTACAGTTAGATTAGACTTCTTTAGCCATTATATATATAATAGCTGTCAATTTTTTTCATAACTTCAAAATCTTCATTGAAAAAAATATTAACAAAAAACTTGAAGAGGTAACATATAGCCACTCCACCATTAGCTTACGCAAAAACTGTTACAAGATTGAAGCAGTTGTTCATAAGCGTTTATCTATTATCATCTTATTATTCCTTGCCGAAAAATACGGCAAAGCAATTCTTATCTGCGCCGTTTCATGAGCTCATGTTAGGCAGAATGAAAAGTTGGAAGGCTGATGAGTTTTGGCATTGAATTCAATTCTTAAAAGCTCAATTTAATTCCAATTTCTACTTTAAACAAAAATTAAATGAGAGGGGGTAATCGAGTAAGCAGCGAAATGCAGTTTTTTTTATCTGCTGCCTGTAGTAGGCATTTATGTAGTAGTACATTTCTAGTCTTTAAAATACAGCAACCTACATAAAAGAGTTAGAATTCTGTACAACAATATTACAAGTAAAATATAAGGGAAATTAATAAATTAAATTAATTTATATAAAATGGTAAATGTTAAACGATGATATGGTTCAGATTTTGTTCGGTGCTAGTCATAATTACTGGATTATTGTAGGTTTGTCACTCAAATACAACTCGCAAGTGGGTTGTTTTACCAAAAAAAAATAACCTGCCGATACAAAAAAAAAACTGTATAGCGGCTGACTGGATGAGGTTTTTGCTAACATGCGAACACTGGGCCGCAACTCCGGCTTGGACATACCAAGTTGGTAAGCCATTCCTATGCTGGTAATCTTATTGAACTTGGGGTTGATGATGTCGAACTTAGAAAAAATATACTGTTAAATCTGTTCAATTTAATTGGATTCTTAGATTCCTTATACTAATAAATAACTAATTAACTTAACATTCAATGGATTTTATGAAAACTCTTGTGGGCGTAGTGGATAGGAAAAACCAAAATTTAACTCAAATTGGCTTCACGAAACCCGAATGGTGGGAAATCTCATTCAGTCAGGTACAGGAAGGATTACAGGTAAAAAAATTAACGCCAGTAAATTTAATACAGTTAAATATAATTGTTTGGTTTTGTAGCACATTGGTGTCAAAATGCTCTCAAGATCAATTAATGACAGGGTTGACATCATTGGAAATAATTTGGGGAGGTATGTAATAATAGTTTTGTAAAACTTGAACAATTGCTTATTGGATTATTCATACTAGCTTGTTTGCTTTCAGAGATAACCGCAATTTAGAGGTCAAAACAAGTCCCGTCAAGGTGGAGGCAGCAGTGCTGCAGGAGCAGTTGTGTCAATTGTCGGGAAGAGGTCGACATGGTTGTACGGGATAAGTAAGAACTTTCCTCCCTCTTAGATTTGTTGATATAATATAAATATTTGAAAATAATATCATTATTACATTATAGTTACTTTCAATTTTAGGAAAGCACTATTTCGCGAAGCCAGGGGCACTTCCTTCAGACCAGCTCTAATGCCGAAACCTTAGAGTTTCGCGTTAAGGATTTGGAAGGCGCGCCAGCGAGCGAAAATCATCCACACTAGTGCAGATATGGAAATGAATTGATATTAGTTTAATTCAATTGAAAAATAGAGTCCTCAGTCCTTATGTAATTAACGCGATGCTATTCTTTTTATGACTTAATATAGACAATCTATGGTTACGCTATTTTGTACAGTGCCGAGGGGAAAACAAGAATTATAACCAATTCTAATCTATTAGGTCACTAATAGAACTGAGAGTGAAACACATAAGAAAACAAGTCAAAAGTTAATATAATATGGATAGGTTACTCATACAAAGACGTGTACAACGACCAGTCAGTTACTCTTCCATGCGTTGAACGATTACAAGTATATTTATTTTGAACTAATATTATATAATAATAATGCAATTCAAACCAAGTGACGCTGTACTACACGAAGAAGTTTTTAGAAATACTACAAACCATTGTAGAACAAAATAATGTCGTGAAAGACAATCGCCTGCGTGGAAACCGCACAGGACAAGTGGCCCAAATCCGTTCACTCTGCATACCACAGCCATGAAATCTTTGAGGTCGCTGTTAGACTGATTCAACAATGCAATCTGAGAAATAGCAATCCGCAATGAGACAATTGACAATTGATGACACTTGCAGATTCAATCGCGTGTGAAATCGATTGTCTCAGGAAAGAGTACGTTCGATAGCTAAAAGCTAAAAGGTCATGGTTTTGACTTTTAAAACTTGTCGCCAACTTTGAAATCTTATGAGAATTTACGAGCCGGGTTTGCAGCACTGTTGAAAATTACTTCAGAAGGGATTACATATTTCTACTTGACGTCATTGACCCAATATAGTATGCACCCCCTCCATGAAAAACGTGGCATTCTGAAAGCTGGAGTAGGTTAGTCAGGAATAGGCCAAATTTCTCCTACACGAGCAATTTAAGGCATGTATGGAAAGCAACACGGCGGGAGCGAAAGTTTAACCGGAACCGTGAGAAGCGAAGGAACGATGGTACTAGAAAGTGAGCGTTTATTCCTACTTGTAACCAACTTTTATAGATATTTTGTCAACAGTACCTTATCTTAACCATTTGAAGACAAGCGTATTGATAACTAGATATTAATTATAAAATGAAATAATGTTAAATTAAAATGAATTTGAATTCCATAAATTGTATAAATTGTAGAAAGGTGTATAGGTGAAGGAAACGCCAAATTTCTACGAGTGTCAAGATATAACCGGTTGATAGAACAATTTCCCTACTTTCTCACAAATTAAAAGCCTGGTGGAATGGATAAGCGGCAATGCTGCGGAACCTAAGCAGACACAGGAGCATTTTCTATACACAAATAGGGTCCCAATTGTTAGCCAGAATTCCAGCGCAGCCTTGGCTGCGCAAGTAAAAATTGGGGAGGCTGAGACGCACCAGCTGTTTTTCCTCAATGGCAATGAAAATTTTAATTCGCGACTCCCGATGCTAGGACATATTACAGGCAAGAATGTGATAAAATAGCAATATACATCAGAGAAATAAATTAATTTAACCAAAGACGTCTAGGTATAGTTCGCTCATACCCCTTGTTAATACCGTATATGCAGGTGGGACGCACATCGAGTTCCGTAATATTGAGAAGGGCAAGGAACATTTAAGATCTGCGTTTAGCAGTTTAGAAGTCGGGATTTCGGCTCTTGCCTTACTCGGTGGTAAACCAAATTGTAATTCGATGTAATACTAAGCTTACTTTTATTAATTTTTTGTGCATACAAGTAGCAAATGTTTTGCTTCTGAAGGTGGAAGAGCAGGTGCGGAAGTAAAAGGAGGAGTTGTCGGGAGTGGTCGAAGTCTTGGATCAACTTGAGTAATAGAAAAAAATGCCAGTGTTTAAAGTACACTTACGACCGCAACAAAAACAGGTTACTTGTAGTAAAAAACAAATTAAATATCATAGTACAATGAGATATTTGTTGCCTGCATCAAAGCAAAATAAACGTAGCATTTCAGTTTAGACATATCAAGTGCTTAGACGGGCCAGTTGTGTCATTTATTTTCAGTGTTAACGATTATTGACAACGTTTAATATTGCTTGACTAAATTCATACCTTGTGCATAAGAACTGGTAAGACCACTTTGTGTATGTGATTGATTGTGAACTTGAACAAAAAGAATGTTAATGGTACTAGTTTAGAAAATAGATTGTATCCACTATCCTATCAAACTTGATAAGAGATAAAAAGTTGTTAGAATATAAGTCCTCACGACAATTTAGTTCTGGATTTCTATGACTCTCTTATTTTTTTGCATTGTGCATACACATAGTTCAGATTTCCCATTCGAATTTTTTTTAGAACTTTTTGAACTGTACTTAGACCATCCGCCATTTCTAAAGTTAAGCATCCAAATTCTCATTGTTAAGCAGTCGTTCCTGATTAATATTAACTGCGGAGAGACTCGGCAAGCAAATGTAATCCAGCTAAATAAAATTTGCAAGGAATATTCTTGAAGATAAGTGATATTCCGTTCAAGATTAAGTTAGCAGGTCTAAAATCCAAGGTCTTTTCAAGGCAATACGTAAACGGTATTGTGACCTTACAAAATGTTCGACTGCAGTTTAGACTTTGGACTAAATTGTATTTGTACTTTATTTAGATTATTTGAAGTATTTATTTCTAGTTATTTTCTCTTTTACATGTTTAAACTTCCTGGAAATGGGAGAATTCTAACATTAACTACAAAACAAAAGGTGTTTCAAAACCCTGACACCAAACAAATACATTATTTTTAAAAACCAAAGGCGCGAGCTAATCTGGGTCATGGGCCGTTTCAAAGCAAACTCATTTCCAATTTTTGCTTCTTGGGCCGAAGTCAACCAAAGAGCTTACAGTAAGATCTACTTTAAGTGAAATATCTGTTTTTGGCACACTCCGAAGTGATGCCAGAATTGAAACAATATTGAAAGAACACCAAATATTCTTGAGTCATTTTGGACCTGGATTATTACACTTCAAAGAAGCCGTATATTATACGTATATTTTACATTGCATCAGCTTGATAGGCAAACATGGTGCATTTTGACAGATTTTAAATTGGTCCAAATGCAAGCGTCATTCTTTTGGAATAAAATTTAATGGATCTAATTCTCAAATCTCGGTCCTGCGTTAGCTTTAAAGAAATCAAATACTGTAAATCTTGTATGTTAACTTAGAAAAATTTATAAGCTTGGAAAAATTGATGTTATTTTATAGTCAACCATATTAAGTCCGGTTAACGCACTTTAAATTTTGAGCCATTGAGAAGTATTACTTAGAAAATTTAAATGGAAGTTAACATGCTGTTTTCAGTTCCGACTGAAAACAAACATTGGCTTGGATCAAGAATCAAACCAACTAACTTGCTATAATCTGTCAACTACGTGTCTACTACTTTTAGAGACGGATACTTCAATGGCAACCATCATCATTTGCCTTAACATTTCACCGGATTTCAACCGGAACTAACAATAAGTTCATTGAAATATTACAAAGCTTCGCACCAATAGCGGATGATGTATCCACTTCACACAAAAGTTTACACAAAACCTTTCATATGATTGAAACAGTTCTTGATAGGCTTGATGTCTATCAACGTTACTGGAGTGAAAAAGAGACACGATCGCCAACCAGACATTAAAAAAACCAGCCTCAACAATTTCCTTCAAACTCAAAGTATGCGTTAATTGGCTGAAGTTGCTCAACGGCTTGATAATTTATGACAAACAATATGCATTCCAGAAAATAAGGAGTGTACCAATGTTGTGGTACACAATATTGAGAGATCAAACCCTCGAGTGGGACCGAGAGACTCGTGAGGATCACTGTCGGCCGGTTCTGTTATTTGCCAGCGAGGTATTAGCCAGTATCAGTAATATTGTAGCCAAAATCATCGGTCCAAATAATACCGAGTTTAATCCAACTAATGCGGATATCTAGTTAGCTCACTGGCATGCTGTTTTGGGCGACAAGCGTCTTCCGTCATCTTCGACAATTTGCAAAGATAAAAATCCCAGCCTGTTCCAAGTCCCAGAGCTATGCGTTTTAACTAATTTTTTTGAAATCGCTTAATCGCTCGGTATATTGACGAGGTAATCTCTTTATACCAATTCACATGTCTGTGCCAAAAATGTTTCAGACGATTGTTCCTCAACAGTGTATACTTGAGTTGCATACGAGAAACTTCGAACTATGATACATATGTATCTACAACAAAATTTATAATTAAGTCATCGAATATTTGCTCTGCGTTACAGGAAGTAATCTTGAACGTATGAATTTTTGTTCTGAATTCGTAAAATTGTGCCGTATTTTTAATGTGTTCTAGTAAATTGTGTCAATAGAAAAAATTACTAATGTCCTACTTTTTGCTATTTGCACGTGTTGTGCATTCTCACAATAATTTCTGTCTGCACAAAATAATGTACTAGCCTACAAAGGATTTGGAAAAGCCTTTAGAATCGGGATGCATAAAAAAAAACCTGCAAACAACTTCTTCAGCAGTTTAGGGTTCAACTTTACAGAATTGGGTAATATGGAGATAGTTTCTAAAACATATTAGTTTGGTCTATCTTATTACAAAAGTACTCTTTCTTGACACTGTAGATAATCTCTCAAGGTTAGGGCAAGAAAGCAACTATAGTAATTTGAATCCTTAACATCGACAGAAAACAACTCGCTTTTGTGTATTATTTTCGTAATTGTAGTTGCTTAGTCAAAAATAGTGAACTCTGCTGGAACTTTAACTTTGAAATGACTTTGGTGCAGAGTCCAGAGTTCCAATATTAATCTCAGCCATACTCAAACAGCTGTGTTAAATTTATGTCAGCTCAAATAGAATTTAAATCTCTTTACTAGCAAACAGGTTTTATACCATTAAACTTACTAGTGAAAGTGGACTGCGTATGTAATACGTATTTTGGTAAATGTAGTATGTTATCCTTGGCTTAAGTGCCAAGCGTTGTTTGTGCACTGCCCACTTATAAACTCGGCACCTTCTTGAACAGAAATTATAATTATAATTCTTACTATGTTTATATGCTAATTAATTTTGCCTAACACAGTGAAAATCTAGGTTAAGTTAGTTTACATTTTGTTAGCATAGTTTGTAACCAAATAGTTAATTATTCTGTGTGGTTTGAATGTTACCCTTAATTTTATAATCACGTTATAATTGAAGTGATGTTGTGAATGTTGAGTTGAATTTTTGTGATGCTTTTGATTAAGTTCCTATTTTAATTAGAATATTAATATATTTTAGTATTTATAGAAAAACTTACAATTCTTACGAATTGAGATTTGTAAATTCCGATGTATTGCAATTCAGGTAGTTATACTTCATCCATAGGAAGTTAATGAAGTCCAATTGAAGTCCAATATCTTTTTTCATTCTAAACATGTCGACTGAAAATGCACGGACGGAGAATTCAAAGCAAGTAGACATGACTAACTGAAAATAAAATATTTCATAAAGTATCCAGTAAGTTTCCATACATTTAGGAATTAGATTGAACGCTAAAAAGAATATGTAGGTATTTTAAGCTCACGTATACATAAAGTAGATTCTTAAAAAAGGAATTAAATTTAGTTTATTGAGGTAGATTTGTAAGTTCAACTATGTAATTCTTTTAAGAAGAATCGATTCTTTCCAATCACTTATCCGTGCTATTTAATAGAGAAATATTTGTTATTTATAAATCACCATTGGTGTGTAATTGCATATTGATCGTCTAGTTATCACGAAGTACTTGGAAGCATTATATTTTTATTGGAAATCCCGTATGTTGTACTCACGGTACGATTATTCCTTAGTAGTGGATGCTAGCTGTAAAGAAATTATATAAAGCATTATATACAATTTTGTGGAAAATAAAACAAAAAATAAAGTAATTTACTAGTCAAATTTATTATTAACTATTAGTTTTAAGTTTTAAACTTACGAAAATGTGTGTTTATTGTGTTTAAAGTTAATCCGCTTCATTTTCTTTTTAGTCACTACTGTCTCCTTCTTTGTGAAGGTGCAATGAGTACAAAATTTAGTGTTATTTTACGTAATCAATACAAAATATATATATATATTATCAAAGTGTAAATTTAATAGTCGTGTCCAATACAGTCTTGCTGATAGTCCAAACACATGATGAATCACAAGTCTCAAATTTTCTGCTTCAAGTCTCACGAGGGGAAGTCCACTAAGCGGCTCAGTGCAATTTCATCTTTGATTTTAAGTTGATTGCAAGATGCGCCAAGTGAATAAAATAAAAATATAATACAAGTGAAGGTTAAAATTTCTAATACCTCGACTGTAGTTCATGTCCTTTTATTAAAATTATTTTATAAAATGTAAATCATATGAATAATTATTTCTCATTTGATGATTGAAGTTATCACAAGCATAACTTATCTCTTAACAAACAAAAGCTAAGAGTCCGGTATACAAATACAACGAAAAAACTATGATTGCATACAATAGTCATAATTTTGTGACCCTGAAGCATGAAATTGTTTGTTGGCTTTCTCCGTTTTCTACATTGTCATTAGTTGGAAAATGCAAATGAATGATGCTAAACTTAAGCTCTCATTAAGGTGAAAGTAATTTTTTGAGTGACCAAGAAGAGAAAAGCTATCTTTGGAGGTCTTTCATCCTCTGCTTTTGCTTTCCCACGGAACTTAAAATTACCTTTGAGCGTATCACATACGTATTTCCGTCCAGTTGCTCATAGCGAACCAACAATAAATTTCTCTGCGTAAACTACAATTTCCTCTTCCCTCTACTATCCTTTTGTCACGCATCCCAAATTATACCATTGGGATACTAGTGTTGAAATTCGCTCGACTAGTATTACAGCATACCGATCCAATTTTAAGCTATCCCGATGTATACAAAATATTTAAAAAATTGATTAATTTAAATGATTTAAATTTATTAAATTGATTTAATTGATGTAGCTTAGACAAATGATGAGTACGATTGGCTCCCCAAAAGTTATCGGGGAGTTCAAACAATTTAAGCCGAGTTTTAATTCTGCTAAGCCGAGCTTTGTCAAAATTCGGCTTCAAATTAAATTTGTAGTTTGAATAGTAAGCATTATTGTTCGACACGAGCCATGAAGGATAGGCTGAACTTTTGCATAATAGAGAATTAAGTAAGCCAATTTCTTGTTAGATCATTATATGAAGTTTATTAATGCCTTTTGCTTGTATCACGTTAGAATAAATATGGGAAAAAGTTGGGTCCACCTAAATAATACGGTGTTTTTTTTAGAATACGATATAAACTCTAATTGAATTAGTCTTAGGTAAGCTATCTACAAAACTTTAAATTCTTAATTTGCATCCAACTGACTTTAATTGTGTCGGTGTGATTGTAAAATGACGAATTATTAATTGAAGTAGAAAAGTTTCAGCAACCACCAGAATGCAAAGTTAGAACTATTCAAGACTGAACAAGATGTTATCCAAAACCACATTTGAGTGGGTATTGTTTTGGTTTAACAGCACAAGCTTATTGTTTCTGTGTCCAATATCATATGATCAGTGTCAACACAAAATTGTAAGCCCCGGGGAAAAGTACAACAGCAGAATACACAGTGTGGCTTGGGTAGCTCTTCAATACCTTATGATTTGTATCGAAGTGGTGATAATAGTAGCTTTAGCTTGGATTTGTTTTGTTGCATCTCCTGAAATTGAAGAAAAGATGATAATGATGTTGGTCGTCTGCAGCTTTGTACTATGTATATTGATAGAACATTTTTCCATTACGGAAAGTGAGAGTAGTCGGAGGATTCTAAACCGAGTATTCAATTTCAACAAAAAATTTGGTAATTGGTAAAATCAACT
>JAQFYP010003817.1:0-10440 GCA_034694865.1 Bilobella braunerae
ATCACTATAAATTATGCTAAGCATTTTTGTAAAACAAAAAGAGCTTTATCTCAATGTTAGTTAATTCTCAGTCAAATCCAAAATCTAGTCAGTTATAATTATTAGTTAAACAGCTTATCATTTTCAAATTTATTTAAGTTTTAATTGTATTACGGGTTATATGAATTGGGCAGAAAATAAACCGTTGCAAGCGCACGTAGACAAGTAGCGTATTGTACTCGCATGGGCAAATACAACAAATGAGGTCAAGACTTGACCCCAGTCTTGACCCCGCAAATATTCTCCCGAAAACAGATTTTAAAAAAAAGTTGAACAACGTAAACCAAGTAAAACGCCACCGGAAAAACGGGCGAAACTTCCCCATAAAGTAGCTAATACGCTACTTAATAAAATGAATCTCAAGAATAAAATTAAATAGAATTAAAACAAATATTTCGAGAGAACGCACAGATGATTTACGGCACAGTTGGAAGGCATATTTAATACTTCAATTCTAAATCTTGAAGAAGCACCAAAAAACATAATGATATTGGAAAAACTAAAACTCTAATCAATCGTAGAGCATTATAGTGTCACTTAATTTTGGTGCAACATCATCCTTTTGGGGAACAATTTCTTCCTGTTTAAAATTGGCGTTCTCAATTCCCTCAATCGCAAGCCCAAATAAGCGTTTGATCTCATAAACTGCATAAACTTCCTCGTTTCCCAGTGTAATATCAGGTAATATCATGTAATATATATACCTACATCTTCCAATTCATCCAGCCCGACCTCTAGTATATCTCTCATTATATCCACTATGGTATTTGGCCCAATTATTTCCGCCTTGGCTTGTTCTAGTTCTGTTAACTTGAAGTATTGAATTCCAGTTTGGTTTACACCTGTTCCAAATACATAGATGCATTCTTCCACCGTATTATTTGACCACTTGACGGTCAAACCCACCGATACAAGCTTGCAGCTCATCGTATTGAAATTTCTGGTGTGCACTTTATAAGGTTTGCAGTCTAGGAGGCTATATTTACTAACAATATTTGTGTTTGTAGAATTGACATTAGTTAATTCTAGTAAATTGTAGTTAAAACGCCATCTAACGGCATTTTCCCAAACCCAATTTCGAAAAAAGTTAACTTGTCGACAGAAAACGTTTTCCAAAAATTTCAATCTTTTTCTATTCAGTTAGGTGCTAACTTCCGTACCGTGAACATCTAAAAAGCCCTAACTCACCCCTATTCTAAACCTGTGTTGATTTCGATCCGAAATCTGTTCAAATTCCTAATCAATTAGTGAATAAAAGGGTTTAAAAACCCCCAAAATCGGATCCAGCGAGTTTTCCAGCGATTTGGATTTTCCACCTCCAAAATTATCCATTTTTCAGAATTCTCAATGCGAGAATTTTAACAATTTGAGTTGTCCTTGGATTTTCAATAGCATCCAAAAAGATAACTCCAATCTCCCTTAGCCACTGCTGCAGCTTCTGACAGGGTTCGGGGGAGGCGAGGCTCGACCGATTCCACATAAGTTGGATTACCAGGAAGGAAGCTTTGTATGAACGGATCGGTGCCTCTGATTAGATACAGTTTTCCATTCTGCTCGGTGCAGGTCTGCATAGTTCGTACTATGTGCAGCGGGTACTGGTACATACAGCTTTCCTTTTTCAGAACGTAGTATTGAATCACGTGCTCGTTGAGGCTGGGATGTACTGAAATGGCACCAGAGTGGCTCCCACCGACAGACAACATATTATTGTTTAAACTTTTCCTGTGTACAAAGGAGCAGTGGTTCCAGACGGGTTTGCTTTGGCTGCCCACAGCTATCGGTTTTCCTTGACACTACTGGTCTTGGTGCCCGACGATTGCAGAGGGATTATACGCAAAAATTTCATAGCCTCCGGTATATTTTTTGTTGTCAGGAAATTTGTCCCAGATATCGGCCTTATTTTTGGCACCGTCGTACTGAAGTATTCTGGTGTCCACGCCCTCACCACAGATTATGAAGATTTTTGAAGACTTTTGATCCGGGATCGCAGAAATGCCATAACCGGAATAAGGCAAACTCACGCGAGTGTCATGGGGAGACAGAGAGACAGAGGATTTCAGTAACATAATTTGAATCAATTAAAATGCTTGGGAGACAAACTTAACTACCATTGTAATATAATTAGGCGTAAAGTAGTAGACCAATACACGTCCAGAGTGGTTTCAATGTGGTTCTGTTGGCTTGATTGGAGGTATGAGGGTACTTTTTTTGATTTTAGAGATTTAAATTTAAGACAAAATGCTGCAAAGTTGAACCATGCTTTGGATAATAAACTTTAATTAAGAAAAGTTAGTTTGAAAATTGAAAAATAATTTGTATTTTCTAGATTGCGCCAAACTACCCTCTTTAACATTTAAAATTTGACTTAAACAGACTCTCTAGTTGGTTATTGGTTAATGAAGTTATGATTTTACTTTTGCAACCATTTTAAAATGTACCCTCATACACCCCGCTTTTTTATTTAGAGTTAAGTCAGCAAATTATTTCACCCTGAGTGAAAAAGTTGCGGTAGAAATCAAACTACAAAGTATTAGCTATAAAATTAGCTAATTGGAAACTAGCTATTTATTAGCTAATTCATTTTTTTTACTCATATCCAGTTTAATGGCGTGGATATTCTATGAAAACCGGATTCAATCAAATTTTGTTTTTATATTTTACCGCTTGTCATCATCATTATAACTTATAATACATCAAATCTAGTCATAGAAAACGTAGAATAATAAATTTAAACATTCACCTTTGTCGTTGACATGCAATAATGAATGCAAGCTGCAAACTTTATGTTGAAATCATTGACCCCTAATTGATGCTGGTAACAATAGTACAAACCCCGTTTAACTAATTATTTAGAAACTGAAAATTAACTTTGAAAACACAATTCGTGCTCACTTGTGTTCCACACTTCTTGGATTTTCAAATTGGGCACGCTTTGTGCACGCTTTGGGTACGCCTGGGGCACGCCTTGGACAGGCTATATGCTCGCCTTGGGCACGCTTTGGGCACAAATTCGGCACACCTTCAGCACGCCTTGGGTAGTTAGGGAGACCCCAACTCCGTGAGAGAAAAGAATCTCACACTACGTTGGGAAGGGTGAAGGCAACAAAGGCTATCTCCATTCACTTTCATTGTCTTCGGATCAGTGATTCGAAGGCTTTTCAGGCTTCAGCCTCTCTCAATCAACTTATACATACATACATACCCAATACATACATGCTTTGTGTTCAAATATACTCCAACATTTCATAATTTTACAAAATTTTTAAATTATGCCAATGCCTTTCACGTCCTACTTCTAACAGCCCAAAAATAATCTCTTAATGAGATTTAAATAGTTTCCCTCCAACGTGGGTAATTCAAAATTATCAAGCAAAACTCGATTTGCAAGGGGTTCTTGAGGGTTCAAATGTTCTTTTTTTTCAAGCTGGACATAGTTAGCCTCGTTTTAGAGGAAATCTATGCGAGTTCACAGCAACTAAAATTACGAAATTATTAAATTATGCAACGCCAATGCCTTTCACTTCATACTTCTAATAGCCCAAAAAATAATCCCTCAATGAGATTAAACTAGCTCCCCTCCAACCTTGGTAATTCAAAATTATCAAGCAAAATTTGATTTCCAAGGAGCCCTTGAGGGTTCAAATGTTTTCTTTTTCAAGTTGAACATAGCTTGCCTCGTTTTAAGGAAATCTATACGAGTTCACAACAACTGAAATTTACAAAATTTTTAGATTATGCAACACCAACTCCTTTCACGTCATACTTGTAACAGCCCAAAAATAATCTCTCAATGAGATTTAACTAGCTTCCCTCCAACGTGGGTAATTCAAAATTATCAAACAAAACTCGATTTGTAAGGGGCCCTTGATGGTTTAAAAGTTCTCTTTTTAAGTTGGACAAAGCTTGGCTCGTTTTAAGGAAATCTATGCGAGTTCACAACAACTGAAATTTACAAAGTTTTTAAATTATGCAACGCCAATGCCTTTTACTTCATACTTCTAACAGCCCAAAAAGTAATCCCTCAATGAGATTGAACTAGCTTCCATTTCCAAGCTAAACTCGATTTCCAAGTGGCCCTTGAGGGTTCAAAAGTTCTCGTTTTCAATGTGGATATTTAGCTTGCCTCGTTTGAAGGACATCTATGCAAGTTTACAGCAACTGAAATTTACGAAATTTTTAAATTATGCAACGCCGTTGCCGTTTATGTCTCATTTACAACACCCCAATTCATAATCTCTCAATGGGATTTAACTAGTTTTCTCCAACGGGGGTAATTAAAAATTTCCAAGCTAAACTCGATTTCCAAGTGGCCCTTGAGGGTACAAAAGTTCTCGTTTTCAATGTGGATATTTAGCTTGCCTCGTTTGAAGGAAATCTATGCAAGTTTACAGCAACTGAAATTTACGAAATTTTTTAATTATGCAACGCCGTTGCCGTTTATGTATCATTTACAACACCCCAATTCATAATCTCTCAATGAGATTTAACTAGCTTTCTCCAACGGGGGTAATTAAAAATTTGCAAGCTAAACTCGATTTCCAAGTGGCCCTTGAGGGTTCAAAAGTTCTCGTTTTCAATGTGGACATTTAGCTTGCCTCGTTTGAAAGAAATTTATGCAAGTTTACAACAACTGAAATTTACAAAATTCTAAGATTATGCAACGCCAATGCCGTTTGATTCCGACTCTGTTTTTTTTTTCAATATTTAATTTTGTAGAGCTAATGGAAAGGTAATGAGTCCTTCATAAAAAGAATATTAAACTAAAGTGCTAAAATAAAAATCTCTACACTAATCTCAGCCAAATTGAAATATTGATGAAGTATATTTTAACTGTAAATGAGACGACGTTGATGCATTTGAACTTTTTTCCTATCTAGACGTAATTCATTATGTCATAAACCTGATAGTTTTGAGAAAACAAACGCTTTCGATCTCGCGTATTAGGGTTTAAAATATCAAACAGTTACTCAATTTTTATGTCAGTTTGTGTTAGTTTTGTGACATAATTACGTTGATGCGGTTATGTTAAAAACTATGTTAGGACGTTTATAGGAGCCATCTTAAACCTTGGCGTCAAAAACGTCTTTTCTAAAACTTTAAATTGTCTCTCAAACATATAAACTAGTTTTTTTCTAGTTCTGATGCACGTATTCACAATCATCCAATCATTTATACATTCATGCCTGACTTCAACTCTCCGTCTCCATTCAATAAATGATTCAAGAGCTCTGAATAAATTTATTTTTACATGCCTGACAAGACAAATGGTAAACAATTTTTTTAATTTAATCATAAATAATTTTATATGCCCAAAAAATATAAAAGAAATATTTATTATTTTAGTTTGCTTTTTTCAAAAGCAGTTTTTTTTAGAAATATAAAACGTTAATTTCCATCTTTATCAACTGATGGCGTCAAATTTTCAGCTTTCTGCAGAATAAATCAATACAAAATTGATTAATCGGTTGATTGGTATAATAAATTCTGATTTCCCCAAACTGTTGCGTTTGTGCCTAAACTTAATTGGAAAGTTATAATTCATTTCTAAAAAATTTTTTCCTGACTTCTTATTTTGTGCTTAGAACAGGAGATGTTTGATGATCGAACCCTTAGACTCCTGCAGTCAAGGGATCGACCACCCTTTAAATCAGGGTTGATTATTGTAGCTTCTTCTCACCTATGTCACTGAAAACCACAAGTGACAGAGCCCAATCTTATGAAATTAATGAATGAGCAACAATACGTTGCACTGCAAAAATCAATCATTTAGAAGAAACCGGTCTCATTCGGTTTTAAATGGCTATCAATTGTCCCTTAATGAGCCACACTTTAGGCAATGATTTTATGTTGTTAACTTACAGAAATACAAGTCAAAAAATAATGACATTGTAATGGTTTAGTTGGGTTTTATTTATCTGCTACTGTATTTTTAGTTTTTTTTAGAACGAGTTACATTGAGGCCTAATTAACCGCAATATTTTATCTTAGCCTCAATTAAGCCGAATGCGTTTTTGCTCCCATGCTAACTGCACACATGTGGTAGGTTTAATGTTGATATAACATGTCGTCGTGATATCGTTACATATAACACAGACCTTAGCAGAGAAAAAAGAAAAAGACAATCGCCATTTTGCGTCATTTCTTTAAATCAAAAACTGGTTTATGAACCTTTGCATTGTCAATGCTGTAGCTTGACGGTGACAATGACAAGACAATGAAGAGAAAAGAAGTTTCCAGTGAAGCTATAAAACTTGTGTGAGTAGTCACAAAAAATATTTATTCTGTTTGTAGTAGAATAGACGGCTTTACGGTGGCTATTATTTGAGTTTCGGTGAGTTTTACTGGTAGATTGTAATTAGCATAAATAAAGATTGGCATTGCTGTAACAATAACTAATTTATTTTACTTACTTTAGCGTTTTAGGACGTTTGCGAGTAGCAAAAATCTGTAAAGAGAGCTACATGGTTAGGTTTTGAGACAAAACGAAACGATTTCCAGGTACCACGGAAACCAAAAACCGACACGGCCAATAGAGAAACCCTATCCTACGTAAAAATATAATAGTCTCTATCATGAAGTATCACCTGATAGTTGACACATCCATAATCTGTAGCGACAATTTTTCTCTCAGATTCTAGCGTCGTATCGTTTCGTTTTCTTTTCCGGTTCCATTCACATGTTGTACTACTAATAATTAATTTCTTAGCTTAAAGTTTGAGTACCTTTGTGTCAGAAATGAACCTGTAATTATATAAAAATTGTATCTGATTCCAACTGTCAAGGATGTTCAACCGGTTATGTGAAATTTATTTTACGTAACCAGGTATCGTTATTGTAACGTAGTTTAAAATATGTACAACTACTCATTTTGATTTTACAGGAATTTCAAATAGTCGTAAAAAGCTTTGATATTTGATGTCATTGGTTAGAATTGTTAAGAGTATTTAAGGTATCAAAAAATCTTATCATTTGGCTACCTTAATTCAATTTATTTTCAGTTTGAATTCTTTAGTTTTTCTTAACAATACTCTTCTTTCTTAACAGTTGCTAATTGAAAAATGTCTAATCCGGGAAACTTACAATTCAAGTCTGCCGCCAATGCTGCAAAGTTTGGAGCAAGGGTACAAAAATTAGTAAGAATTCGAAATCCTGATTTATACGAAAAGAACAGACAAGTCTGTGAGCGGCACTATGATGAAGTCCTGTCTTCGGCAATGGCAAAACTGCATTGGAAAGAGGGAGAATTAATTTTGGATCATGGCTCTTCAATTGGGTGCACAACTCGAAACTACTTGCTCCCTATGGCTGAGAAATGGAATTCTACAATAATTGCACTTGACAATTCAGTCTCAATGACGGAGTATGCTGCTGAAAAATATCCAAATGAGCGGATTAAGTACCTCCAGGGAGAACTCGTATCAGATGACTGTCCGGTGGCAGGTCTCAAATTTAACAAAATATTCTCCCTTAATACATTGCACTGGGTGGATGACTACAGGTAGGTTTGATGAGACACCACCGCAAAATATATATAATTATTCTTGTTTAGTCAAACATGCCCGTCTTAAGACGGGAGTACCCATAAGTAACCCCTGGAAACTTTCAACTCCTGAATTTTCAATATTTCAATTTAACTAACTAACATATGTTTAAATTGAAAATTCAGGATTTGAAAAGTTGTCAGGGGTCCTTTAAGGGTACTTCCGTCTTAAGATTTTAAGGCTTGTTTGACTAGTGGCACAGTTAATTGTGAAGTTAAGTTAAATGTAATTAAATGTAATAAATGTATATATATATATATGTATTATATGTATATATATATATGTATATATGTATTATATATTATTACATATTTATTATAAATATATATACATTATCAAATCATTTGCACTGTATTGAACAGAAAGGAATTATTTGCTCTCAAGGATGTGCTTGCAGATGATGGAGAAATATATTTGATTATAGCAACTCAAGTTAACATGTATGAGTTGTTTGCAAACTTGAAAAAGGATGAGAAGTTGGGGGAACTTGCAAAGGTTAGCATAGTTATTTTTGTTGCATTCTTTGATGTTTCAGTTCTTGGCTGGTTTTTACTTCCAAATAATGTTTGGATCTACCAATATTTGTGTTTTTGAAGGAACATTTGGTTGTCCCTGGATGGCTAAACAGCGTTGGGCAAGAGGAAATTACGTTAAAAAAGACTTTTGAGGAAGCTGGATTTTCTATTCAAGATTGGCAGGTGGAGGAGCGTGTACACAAGTATCAAGAAGTGGATGAATACTCAGGTATTTAATTCACGTGTAATTCATTCAACTAATATTTTTTGTACAATATGAAATGAGAAAAAATTTTATTATTCCATTATTATTAGAATTATATTAATATTCCAGATTTTATTTTTTCGCTCAACTCTTTTGCAAAATCCCTGACGCCCGAAGAATCCTTGGACTTAAATAATGTGTACAGAAATTTTTTTGCTCAAACTCCTACAAAGTCGCATGACCCCAAAACTTACGTCCAACATTCTCCATACTATTTGCATTACGTCGCCGTCAACGTCATAGCCAAAAAAGCTTGATATTAAAAATGAATTCTAAAACATTTTGATTTGGAGACAGAATTTAACGGAACTTGAACAGAGTCCTGTACACATGTGTATCCTTAAAAGTATTGTAATGGCTTAAGTATTGTTCGTCGCAGTAATTTTTCTAATGCGTTTTATTAGGATAAAATTTATTAGAGTTAAAGTTTTTTTTACGTATTACATTGTTTTTATGTAGTAAAGTACATATGAACTCATGGCTTCCCAGGAGACAAACCAACAAAGAAAAAAAAGTTCAACCTTTTCGAAATGCTTTTGCAGAAGTCGGAATGGGGAATTGGAACAAAGTAGGATTTTTAGAATTATTTTAATTCAAATCCAAAAAAGATATTCTATTGTGTTCTACATTCTATGTTTATTACATGCTAGATCAATAAGTCTAAAATATTCAAAATCCCCATGTTTAATTTTATGGGCTACGAAGACATGGAGAGGTTTCATAAAAAAAGTGAGTGGTGTGGTAGTGGTGAGTGGAGGCCTCGACAGTTGCGGTCGTGGAGGGTGGGTTTGAGCCGGTATGCGAAAAACAGGGTTCGGCCCAATGTTCATGGAAACGCATTAATAAATAAAACAAAATGAGTACTCATTTTGTTGTTTGGTTCTATGCAAATAGGGTTTATGTACCATTAGAGTTGAATTAATTCTAGTTGGTTGCAGTACATTCCAACACCCAGGGCATTTTCCATACACATGATTAACACAAGAAGTATTTGAAACCGGATTCTCTTTAGTTGGAAACATTCGCTCGATTTTTCTCAAAATCAAATCTACCTGACCAGTACAGGCTGCAACACTTGTCAATGTACTTCAAATCTGTCCCTAACCTTTCATACCAAATGTGCTTGAGTTTTATTTTGTTTTCAATACATTTGCAACCGTACGGGTCAATGTGAAGCACATTTGCGTTGTTTTGATTAATAATGCCATAATACAGTGATGTTCTGTATACAATGGTAAAATTTTCAAACTGAAGCAAAATTTCCCACTTATGGGTTGCACTTGGCGGTGAAAGAACAAGTGACGTAAAGAAAGCTCTGTAGCCGTTTACAATGACGACAAGTGCAAGTACCCATGTACCAAATATTGTGCGACAAGCTTTGTAAATTGAATAAATTCTTGCGACAACCCAGCACCCACTTCAATTAGAGCTAGTATCAATGAGACTAACGCCCTCGATGTAGCCGATGTCCTTAATTTCCATGACACCAAATAATAGCTAGAAATTAGCATAAAAGTCGCGGGAATCACAAGTGTTGTAATAAACTCCCAGGTCTACGTCCCTTTGTCTAAGGGCGACACATAAAAGTAAGTGGTTCGCGAACACTGTCGCAAGTGGCAAATGTCATGTGGATGTTTTCTGTAATGACATGTTTAGGACTTATCGTTTCTTGTCCTACGGATTTATATCGGATTGGATATATTCCAGTGTATTTGAAGACACCCTGGTTATTGTAGAATCAAGTTGACATGTCATGTATCAAAATGTCTTTCAAGCTTCGATTCACGCTCATAGGTATTTCTAAACGAAAACAAGGGTGGGTAACTGAAAGTAGCTGCAAGTCGGTTAAGTAGGATGTGTATATTGAAAACGGTCTATACGTCATAGAAGCTAACACATAAATTTGTGGTTTGCTCCAGGTCGTCCGTACAGTTGGTGCACAAGACGTTTGCTTATGTTGACATGCTTTGGATTCCGTCCACAATAAGTTGGAGCAAAATAAACTGCCCATAATGATGCATTGATGTATTTGACTCCGATTTCAAGCCCCAGATGCTGACGTCGCAATCCAATACAAGTA